>CAKALU010057698.1:0-19667 GCA_916700995.1 Hozukius guyotensis
AGTGGATACACAATGCAATTATAGAGCAACTGGAATGGAAATGAGGGAGACAGAGACCAAGGTGTCAGCAGATCAGGACATTAAAAGGCTAAAGCCTTATTTACACAGCACTAATACTACCTGGGGATGTTCAGTGATTTGTAAAACCTGCAGAGATAGTACGGGATTCCATGCAAATCTGCTTAATCTCTCAAGTTAAACTGCTTTTAATTGTCTAATGTTTTTTGGTCGCTTGAGAATAAAAGTCCGTAAATTTGGCAAACATCAGTTTCCATCTGGCGTATAAAAGTTCAGGTTTCTATCTTTTAGTTTGTCATTGAAACACAGGGAGCACTTCTCAAGTTTTTCTTGGATAAATCAGAGAGACAGATTGACTGAGGGATTAACTGTTTTATCTTGACTTCACTGGAATGACACTATATGTGCTTTGACTCAACCAGGTGCAGTGACTTACTGTCTACCTGTTGTCACTGTGCGGTTGTCAGGCAACAAACGGAGACTCCAGGAGGTCTCTGCAGCCACCCAAGACATTTTCAGCCTCGTAAAACTACGTTTTACTAACCATGTTTCCCTATCCTATCCTATAAAATAAAATAAATAATTACAGAGGGGGGTAATATTCAGAGAAAAATCTTGGATATTCTCTGAGATTAAAGTATCAATTTTACGTGAAACAAAACCTAACAAATTTGCGAGATTATACTATAATACATACGAGTAAAAAATAGACATTCTTCAGGATTAAAGTGGCAAATTTATGAGAAAATTCTCACAGATTTGCGAGATTATAAAGTTATAAATTTACTAGAAAAAAACTTGGATATTATCTGAGATTAAAGTGGCAAATGTACGAGAAAAAACTCACAAATTTGTGGGATAATAAAGTCATAAATTTACGAGAAAATGCTTATTATTTTCCCAGATTAAATTGTCAAATTAACGGGAAAAAACTCTAAATTTTGCGAGATTATAAAATCATAAATTCACGGGAAAAAGAAAATAATATTTTCTGAGACTAAAGTGGCAAATTGACGAGACAAATATCATACCAATGTCAGCATTATGTTGGTAAAATAACACTGAAAGAACATGAAAGTTGTGAGTTGAGTTTTTTTTGTGTAAATTTGCCACTTTAATCTCAGAGAATACATTTTTTCTTATAAATTTACAAGTTTAGTCTTGGAAATTCTGAGTTTTTCTCACAATACAACCCCCTTCCCCGGTAAAAACCAACGTTGTTATATTTTAATTCCGATAAGTAAATACTTTAATCAACTTCTTTGGCTTTTGTTTTGTTAAGATTACAAATCAGATTTTATAAAAGTGTAAAAGACATGATTTAAAGATTTCCCTTTGCATTAAAGTCAGGATGTACAGTATACATTTTACCTGTCAACTCTATCAACGTCTATGTATTAATTACCTCCTTGGCCTCGCCTCTTAATGGTGTTGAAAAGGCTCTCGAGCCTCTCTGCGCTGCTTCTCTGCGACATCTGTCTCCCGTGTTTTTAACTTGAGAGAATAGCACTGTCAAGCGTTCACATAAACCATGTCAGAGCCGCCTGTGGCACCTATCCGCTCAACAAAACAAAGGCTCCCCGCAATTAAGGAGGCCTTTTCTCACCGCCGACAGCTCGCCTCCTTTTTTTTTCGTCCCTCATTTTTTTTTTTTTTTTTGCTTTATTCCGACAATTTCCAGCAACTCTAGCAGACACCTTAAGTGCCGCTAAGTGATCAAAGAGGGGAGTGCATATTGGATAACGCAATTAGGCTACCACTGAGAGAGGAGAGTAACAAAGAGAGAGACAAGAGAGGGACTCTGAACAGATAATGGCTTGTAAACAGAGGACATTACTTTACACAGAGATTATTCAGATCCCGACCTGACACCGGATGCACCAGGGTCTATTAGCGGAGTCGTACCCGGTGGGAGAAATAAGACTGGATCACTTTAGTTCGGAAATGGCAGGATTGTACTAAAAAGTTGATTCTCAGTCTCCTCTAATTGCCAATATTCAAAACAAAACCATGATAGTTTAAAGGCAATGTGAGAATATCTTGTCAAAGAGGGTTTCTTTCTCTCGCCCTCCTCCACACGTCCTCACATTTTTCCTCCCTGCTTGTCATTGGTGTACTTAACAAGAGGACATAAGTGGCTCCTCTCATCATAATGGAGATCCGAGGATATAAAGAATGTGTGTGTGGTCGGTGGCCGTGTGTGAGTGTTGTGGTGAAGAAAGGAAGTGGTGGTTTCCTCCACCCCCCCCCCGTCCCTCAGCGTTAAACGACATGGGTCAAACGGTCAGAATGTAATTATCACCGAGGACGGCAGCGATCGCCAGTCAACCTGCTTACCTGACATTAACCCCAGTCTGAACTAACAGGAGGCCCTCGCCGCCCCGGGGAGCCAGATGCTAATTTGAAGCAGAGTTTGCATTCGGTGGGGGTTCGGGTGGGGTAATTGTGGAGATCTAATGGGGATCAGTGCTGTGGGAGCTCTCCATACATCTGCCGTCTGGCTAAGACCCACCGCACCTGAGACTCACAGGCTTGGCTGCGGTCGCGCTCCCCTGTAGGCTTTGAAGCTCGACGGATGCAGCATGGCGCCACTGCTGGCACACGTGAAGAGTGTGTGTGTGTGTGTGTGTGTTGTGGTTTGAATTCCAATTTTAGTGGAGTGAGGCTGCACTCACAATGTGAACGAGTGTCCCAGGGCTGACGGATCTTTTCTCATCACAAAGCTAACATGAATTCATATTTTTATATGTTTATTTTAGGGCCGTCAAAGTTATTTGATAATTAATTAATTTCTTTAACGCATTTGATCTTTCGGAGGTTGTCAAATTTAAAGCTAGAGTGAAGATACTGGTATCATATGAAACTAGAGAACCTAATGAATCCATTGGTACCAACCATGTCATACTAGCTTGTTGTGAAGGAGGTTAAATAACGCTCCAAAAGTACGCAAAATTTTGATGAGGAAAAACTGTCATGACCATTCTCAAAGAGGCCCCTCGACCTCTGACCTCCAGATGTGTGAATGTAAATGGGTTCTCTGGGTACCCACGAGTCTCCCCTTTACAGACATGCCCACTTTATGATAATCACATGCAGTTTGGGGCAAGTCATAGTCAAGTCAGCACACTGACACACTGACAGCTGTTGTTGCCTGTTGGGCTGCAGTTTGCCACGTTATGATTTGAGCATATTGTTTATGCTAAATGCAGTACCTGTGAGGGTTTCTGGACAATATCTGTCATTGTTTTGTGTTGTTCATTGATTTCCATTATTAAATATATACATACATTTGCATAAAGCAGCATATTTGTCCTCTCCCATGTTGATAAGAGGATTAAATACTTGACAAACCTCCTTTAAGTAACATTTTGAACTGATAAAAAATGTGTGATTGGTAGTTTTTTCTTTGTTTTGTTTTTTTAATTGGATCAAATTTCAATTAAATTCGGTGGAAAATGTGGTCAAAAAGTGCTTAGCTAAATGTTAACACAAGGTTTGACATTAGAGTCCAGTGAGTAGACGTGCACGTTGACATTCCCACCTAATACGGAGCCTAGATTACATGAATTGATGTGAAGGGCAGTGGAAGGCCTCGACCCTCTTGTATCACAGATCACCTCTACACTTGACTCCTGCTCGCTCATTGTGTCGGTGCGACGAGGAGAAAAGGCCCAGGGAAGCAGCCTCCTGGTCATCTTTAATTCATGCGATTAAATATGCAGCAGAAGCCCTCCTTGTACCAGCTGTTAGACGCCGTTAGTAAGCCATAATTCAAGAGTTCAAATCCGAGCAAATTGAGGGCGAGGTCGGACAGAGCGCTGGCCGGAGAGGCATTATCCTCCAGCTGAGGGGCGAGTGGCAGGTTCAGTCAGGTGCAGCGCGAAGCCGAGGCTTGTTAATCCTCACGGCTGGTTAAAGATAACGCAATGCGCTGCCTTTATAAATGTACAAATGGGAAAATAGGCAGTGACAGAGACACATGCTGGCTATTTCTTCCCTTAAAAAGCTCCCTGTCATGCCGTGATACAGAGGTGTTTATCACTTCCACTGTTGCAGCCTCGACCTTTCACCTCTAATATCATCACTCTGAGTCTGAAGCTTGGCCTGCCATCATTCAGCACATTCTGGTACACTTATAAACATTTTAGCTGTGTAGTTGATTGAGTGAAAACCTTTAGAATAAACTCTCCAGAGATTCTGACAAGAATGATCATGTTTTCATATATATCACAATACAACTTTGACTTAATCCAGCAGGGTTTTAGAGGGCTTCCTCGGAGGGGTTATACTGTAGGAGCTTGTCAACTTGTGGAGAAGCATGCAACATCAGCAGAATTGAGATTGTTATATGAGAACAGCAGTATTTATATCAATGCAACGTATCCTCAGACAACAGTTTGTATGATAGCTTATGAAAAGTTAATTTTTTGTGCATTTTCCTACAAATGTTCAGCAACACGTATCAATTTACAAAATACAGTCTTTTCAAAATAAACTTCCGTCTTTACAGGAAACAACTTGATTAGGATTAGGCAGCAAAAGTATTGGGTTAGGTTTAGGAAAAGATCGTGGTTTGGGTTAAAATAACTATGAAAGTGGCGTTACTTCAGTACAGAAGTTACGTGACAAATATATCAACATTTGGGATAAAATAACTACGTGTGTGGCGTAAATTAAAGGGACTGTTTGTAACTTTTTAAGCGTATAAATGTACCGGGTCGGGACACATGCGCGCTCGCGTGTGGCCGGAGCCTCTCCTCCTCTGCCTGCCTGTCTTCACTCAGACAGAGCGCGCGTTCTCGCGTACTCGCTCCACCTCTAGACGTGAACGCGCGCTCACTCCACACTGCAGAAGAGTTAGTAGCTCTGAGAATATCTAGTGAATGTACAGTGGACGTTTGGGCAGAAATAACTGCTGCAGCTCCTCCAGACCAACAGAGGTTTTCCGTGTCTTGTGAAGTGACGGGGCTCTGTAGCAAGTTACTTTATTGCCTCGTTACCGACCGGGTGCCGGTGTCTTCCTGTTCACTCCGACTGCGGGCGGAGACGAGTTTCTCGCTGCGGAGCCCCGCTGCCTTAGCCTGCGCTGAGGCAGGAAAAGCCAACACTAGTATCAGCATTGATTCATGGAGAGACCTTCGTCTGGTCAGCTAACATTACTGCCAAGCAGGTGAAATATAGAGTGATATTATGGTTTTAGCTGACGTGTGCCGCCTCACTGTTTTGAGCGATGCTCGTTCAGGTATATTTAGAGCGAGCACAAGCGCGAGCCCGACGCTGACTTTCGTTGATTTCACGGCCACAGGTGTCGCTGCTAAGCAGCAATTCTGAAAGTTACAAATAGTCCCTTTAAGTACAGAAGTGACGTGATAAATAAGTCAACGTTTGGTTTAAAATGGCCACGGAAGTGGCGTTACTTAAGTGCCGAAATGACTTCTTAGTTGATTTCTGGTTTCACACGGGACTCCAACAGCGGTCTCCTGGGCGAAAGTCTGGTGTTTTTTGACCCATCCATCCATCCCGACTTCCTCCCTACGCAGCGTTTGTCGCTCTTTATACTTCCTGTTTCACGATTATGTGGATACGAATTAATTTCGTGGGATATATATGAACTACAGTGCATTACTGTTCGTAGGTGAAGCTACAAGCGGTGTATGAGAACAGCCTGTTTAATATGGGTCATCCATTTATTCAGACAGAGATGGTAAAAATTGAAAACTAAACAATGCAGTTAGTTGTTTATTTAGTATTTCTATATTTAGTGTTTTCTCATAAATCAAAGACTGAAGCTCTCTTTAACCTCACTGCATACATGTCATACGTGTCTATACATGTCTGTCTGCATGTGCGTGTGCATACATTTCCTGGTGTGAAAAGGCACCTCATTGACACAGCGCACCTGCCTGACTAGAACGCGTGTGTAGAGTTATATAATATGTGCCAGTGTGCGTGTGTGTACGTGTGTGCACGTGGAGGAAATCACCATTTCAATATAGCTCTGATTAAACTTCCCATTTACCGTTGTGAAAGTACACAGGAACCTTTTCTTGGCAGGTTGCCTCCCGCTGCAGACCGGTGCCAAGCTCTTTGAAACCCAATCAGTTCTCGGTTCTCAGATCACTATCCGCTCCTTAGTCTCTCCTCGCCTCTCTCCTCCTGGATCAGCAGCTCGCGTTGCAAGCTCGAAAAAAAAAAAAAGGGAAAGAAAGAGGCCGATGGTTGGTGATCCATCAACACAGCCAGCTGGCGTTGGATCAACACCCACCAAGTCCAGCCGGCACCTGTTGGGAGTCTGCAAGGTGCAGCACACTGCAAAAAATAGACAACCTCACACAAGGCATAGCTTCACATGGAGGCATGCGAGCTTATTTTCCTGAAAGGAAGTGAAAGAACTGCCCTCTGCCAGGGATAATTACACTTTCCTGTAATGCAGTTAAATTGGTTCCAAGAAGTTTGCACGATAATAACGTCACGTAACGAGATGAGTCTACTAGGATTGAGTATCAGACACATCATTCATTAGTTATGGGTTGTAATGTGCGAGCATGTTGCACTTCTGGCCGTGCCCCATTCTAATAGTCACTGGGTACTAGTGTTTTAACAGTAACAGTGTCCTACCATAAGTGTGCTGATAGATGTCGATCACACTGTGACTGTGATTGGAGAGTAAGCAACATGTACAGTATTATAACATTTGAAAACTCTCCCTTTCACTGTGATTTTCTATGATGTTCCATGAGCTCTCACCACCATCCACAGTTAGTTTTAATCATTTCCAGCTGCAGCGGTACTCGTCATGATGTATTGCACTGTGGGACAACGGCGGCCTTTGACGTCACACTCATTCAATTCAAGTTAAGTAGTTGCTATCGGGGCATAACTAGACTGATTCAGCGACTCTGTTTCCCACAAAGTTATGTTCCCACACAACTAGATTGCATTCTCAATTACATTTCGAGGGAAACATATTTTATCTCGGATTAGGTTTAGTAAGAAACATCCTTGGCTTAAAATCAGGGCTGCAACTAGAGATGCAGCCCAAGATGACGTCCTTAAATGTCTTGTTTGTCCACAACTCAAAGATATTCAGTTTACTGACTTAGAGGAGTAAAGAAACAGCGGTCACATCCCGTCACTGAAGGGTGCCTCGTGCGGTGGTATCGAATGCTGACAGCCGTGACAAAACATCGGTATTTGACGCCGTGGGAATGAGAACGGGCTGGTATTTCTCATCTTTTTGCAAACTGATTTACAGTATCTGAAAACATTTAGTTGTCTCATGTTAGTTCCTCTATTACAAAAAATACAAGACTATTATGTTTACATTTGAATCACAGTTTGTGCCTTTAAAATAGTTAGAATAGCAGCATTTTAAAACCTCCAAATCACAATTGCTTACAACGTTTAAAGTGGAAAAATACCTTCCCAAAAACACATTAGCACAGAAACAGGGAAGGACAGAAAGACTGAGGAGAAGAGATAGAGTCGGAGTGAGAGTTTGACCGCAGTGACCAGAGGAATTAGAGAGAGAGCTTATCCCTACGTCAGTATCAACATGTATAAGCCCAACGCTCCATTTCAACCCCAGAAACCTGCCGTCCAATCCATCAAAACACGACTCCCATCGACATAAAACCTCCCTCTCTGCCTGTATTTGTCTTCCTAATTAATTACTTCACATGCCACAGTATGTTTTTCAAATGATAGATGATGGAAAATTATAGCTGCGGTATCCCGGGCACAGCCGGTGGTAGATTTGTGCAGTCAGCTTCCAGCCTGCATTACCTGAGTAGATCTGGCAGAGTGCCTGAGCACTCAGACAGGACGGGACAGATTTGATTTTTGGTGTGTAAGAGGCTTTTTCAAAAATGTTTCTAATGCCGGATTTAGTAGGTAAGCACAAGCTGTCGTGTTCACCTACGTGATATTATCCAACAAGGACACCGTGGCACACAAACGGAAAAGTAAAATTCAGTGTTTAGTGTGTTATTGTTCAGGAAACGTCATTATGAATCAGCAGGTTCACCTCCGTGTTCAGGTTTTATGGGAGAAAGAGACTCGAGCATCTGGGAAATATTTGGTATTTGGACATATTTATTGAAGTTTTTCCTTTTTTTCCCGGCAAATGTGTGTATTAATTTATCCAGCGGATGTTTACTGAGCATACATGGTGACAAAATTCCACATTTTACACCTGAGATTTGACATTATTTTTCTTTTTTTATTGATACAAGTCCATTTTTATTTGATTTTACAGGCTGTTGATGGTTTATTTCAGGGCCAAAATATATGTGGAGAAAGATCAATAGATAGATAGATAGATAGATAGATAGATAGATAGACAGATAGATAGATAGATACAGTAGAAAAACTAAGCTGTAACCACTGAACGTTTGGTATTTTTGCTCGATAAAAGATGTGAGAATTATTGTTAATAAATCAATTTGGGCTGCAAATAACTATTAATTTCATCGTCAATTAATCTGCCGATTATTTTCTTGATTAATCGATTAGTCTAAAAAATATTTGAAAAATTGTGAAAAATGTGGATCAGTGTTTCCTAAAAGCCCAAGATGACGTCCTCAAATGTCTTATTTTGTCCACAACTCAAAGATATTCAGTTTACTGTCATAGAGGAGTAAAGACACCAGAAAATATTCACATTTAAGAAGCTGGAATCAGAAAATTTGGATTTGTTTTTTCTTAAAAAATGACTCAAACCGATCAAAATAGTTGCCGATTAATTTAATAGTTGACAAATATTTGATTTATCGTTGCAGCTCTAATATCAATTAAGTCACTTATCGTTTCAGCACTCGTTTATTTGTCCCCAAAAAATGTTTGCTCTATATTTCCGTATGAAATGTTAAGTCTTCCCTTGTATTTGTGACATGTTTTCCACCTCTCAGTCTTCTTGGCAGTAGAGTAAACTCTCCGTTAGTAATAAACAGTCAGATCGACAGGAGCTTCACTCGTCGTACCGCCTAAGGCCAGGTTCTTAATACAGATTCCAGGCCTTTGATTCACGGCGCTGTCCGGTTTTAATAATGCAGGCGTGTTTGCGGGTGGTTTGCCCCCCCGCCTCGGGGTCCGTCTCCCTCGCCCCTCCTCCTGAAGAAGGCCGCTTCCTCACGGCAATGTCAAAAAACCCAACCGGACAGGAAACGCTCACCGTGAGAGAAAGTTGGGCTGGGAGGACTGGGAGCAGTGGGGGTGTGAGAAAGAGGAAGTGAAAAGGGGGAGAGAAAGTTTTTTTACACGCTGGGAGCACAAAAGAGCATATTAAACACTAAAGTTTATCAGTCCAAATTAAGGCCTGAATTCACAGCTTCTTTAATCTTCTCGCATCTGAAACCATTTCCTCTCCCCCCGCCCGCCTCCACGCTTCCTCCTCCCGCTAAAACAGTGAAATGAAATCCAACCGTCCTCACGTTGAAAACACCGAGACACATCATAAAAAATTAATTACTCCTGCAACCCCCCCCCTCTGCTCATTTCCATAAGATTCCTTTAAAAATATGTAAAATTCATTTAAAGTAAGTGGTGACGTTGTCTTTGAAGATCACGACAACTAACATGGATCAAAGCGGAGGTTGGGTACGGATGAGGGCCTGATTAGCATAATGAAATTAACTTAGAGACAAGAATCTCTAATAGGTGCAACAAAAAAACGCATTAACAATATTTAAAGAAAGTACTGTTTGTGCTTGTAATACAACAATTATAGAACTTGTATTCAATTAACACTTTGTTGATTAACTTTCAGCTCATATCAAGACGCCTTTTCATTTCCTTTTTCCTCTATTTCACTTCTCAACTTGACACACATGATGATTCTTTGCTGTATTGTTTTTCTTAAATCGGGCCATGAAATCAATCTGAATTTGCATATTCACAGTGATAATTGTAAAGCTGGCAGATAGTTGTGCTATAATTGCAAACTAATGACTGCAAAATTATTTGTGAACTCCCAAGATATTCATTTTTTTCAACAGCACCTAATTTGAGTGACAGCTCCAGCAGGTTAAAAAAAAAAAAAAGTGTTATCAGGAAATTTGCCTTTGAAATGACTATTAACAAGAGTCACGGTATCTTTACTGTCACAGCGTGTGATCTGTGTACTACAACATCCTGTACCAGCTTGTACTTTCTGTCTGAGCGGCTTTAATGCATCCTCCTCTTCCTGGAAGAGAAAATACAGACGTGCAGTTATTAATCACAGCTGCAAAAATACCTGAAAACACAGCTCTCATAACAGGAAGGTAAGAAAAACAACTGCTAGATTTAGGATTGTTAAACTAATTTCCGACTATATGCATGTAATTGTAAAACCAAGAAACAAATACACCAAAGTGTGCAGTTTGACTGAATTAGATTGACTAGATTAATCCAAATGAAAGCAATGATCTTTTATTAATTTCAGCTGTTTCGTCTCTCTCTAATGGCTGCATCCAGTCAATTAAAAGTTTCCCATTTGCTGTTGTAAACACGCAATGTTAAACTCCGTCAGATATACTGATATGAGTTGGTGCTCACCGTTATTACATTAAAGACAGGGTGCGAAGGAGATTAAATACATAATAAGACGGACAGAAAGACCAACGTTTAATATGATAAATGCTGATAAAATGCAAATCTCTGAAGGGCTCTGAACAGAAATCTCATTGGACATGTATGTTGTATATGTACGACGGCGTATTAGAGCCATTGTAGGTAGAAATTCTTGTAGATTTATGACTTTATAATTCACATTTTTATATTTTTTCTCGTAAATTTGCCATTTTAATATCAGAGAATATCAACGTTTTTTCTCGTAAATGTATGTCTTTAATCTTGGAAATTTTCTCGTAATATTACCCCCCTCCTCAACTCTGTAATTAGTTTTGTACCTAATACAGCGTTGTATATATGAACCTGTGTTTTGTGTTTTTGTTGTTGTTTTTTGTTTGCAACAATAAGACGTTCATCTTAGTATTTTTTTTGTAAAATTGTTTTATTGGTTTTAAAGATATACATTGGAATATATTAATACAACTATGTTATAATTCAAACAAATCATTAATTGAAAAAATAAAATAAAATATTGAATAAATAAAATAAAAAATATGACTCATTATGATAATAAAAAATACCCCCCAAAATAAATACATAAAATAAATAATAATAAAAATAAATAGATAAATAAATAAATACAAATTAAATTACATACATTATGACATCCATATTGGTCTGAATTATTAATTATGAGTACAGGTAAAATTCTAAACAAAGTCTAGCGAAGTCCACACCTGAAGCCGACTCTTAAAGTCCACATGAGCCCCTTTGCAAACTTGGTGAATTGTGGATTTGGATACCTGACTTCACAGGTGTTCACCTGTAGAGTGTGACGGTCTGCATCTGGAGAAACTACAGAAATCAGTTTCAGTGTCTGAGTCTGGGCGTTGGATTCTGCCGCTATCTGGTAGCCCGTTTTCCTGCTGTACGGGAAGTGATGTCCTTTATGATTTGTTTGGAATAAAGAGAGGAAGAAGAAACTGAGCTAGGAAGCAATAAGCAAAGACGAGCATCTAAAGAAACGGAGGAATGAAAACGGGAAGATGAAATAGAAAACCAGCATAGATTATTTCCCAGTTTACCACTCCAGTCCGCTGAGAGTTGTGAGGAGGATTGTGTGAAACCTGACTGTGTGCACACTATTATGAAGAAGTTTGTCCAGATATTTGGAGTCTTTGTGTTGTTTAGTTTGTAATCTGACCAGCACTCCCCTCGGTGGGAGTCGGGTGTATCCCCTCTCGCTGATAGAGAAAAGAGCGCTGTCCTCTTTAGGCCTGGCAGTAATTGAAATAAATTACAAGAGTGCAGCATTGTTGTTATCTGTGGTTAGTTAACAGCACCTCCCTCCCTCTCAGGGAACGCAGGGATTCAGGGAGGAGGAGGAGGAGGACGACGACAACGAGGTTCCAGTGACCCAGATTTAGTCTCAAAACATAAATAAATTATCAGCCCCCCCCTTCACACACTCTCACTTCAACAACACACACACTTCCCTTCATGTTCAGAGTGCACCTTCAAAGTTGTAAATGGAATTTAATCATGGTGAAATGGAGATGTGCTCACAGTACTGAATGCACACACTGCCTTGCATGCATGCACACATACTCGTGCACATTATGTATCTAATGCTGAAACATGTCGGCGATTAATTGATCAACAGAAAATTGACAATCATTTACACTATCGAGCAAAAATGTCTTTGGTTCCAACGTCTCAAATATGCGGATTTACTGTATTTCTCTGTTTTACATCATTACAAACGGAATATCTTTGAGTTTTGGACACAATGAATCCAAAGATGTCACATTAAAGTAGTTGAAAAATTAATCAAAAATGCAAATAATCAATGCAAGTAAACGTACAAGTAGCAAGTGTGCAAAGAAGCTAATATTGCAGGAATGTTTTGCTTGCATCATACAGAATATTATCAACAATATTTAATTTCTGCATGGTCAAAATTGGACTTTTTGAAAATATGTTGAGTGGGACTGCCCCCTCTTCGTTGATTAGTCGACTAATCTGTTGTTTTGCTGTTAGTTGACTAAGATTTCTGTAGTGGATTAGTCGTTTTTTTAGGCTTTTTTCATGTTGGATGACTTATTTCTAAGACATTTATGAGCACATCTCTCGTAAACACCAGATTTAAAGTGGTGCTTTTGTGCGATTCTTTGTGGAGAAACTCAGTTTCACAGATCTGTCGATTAAATCAACTAATGAGTTCTAGTCAAATAAGAATTTCTTTGGTTGCGGACAGCCATATTATTAAGTCACAGACCAGATCTAAAGAGTGGTTAACTCTACTACTACTACGTTGCAGAATATAAATGGGATGAAAGACAAAAGATTTTACAACTGGTCTGATTTTAAAACCCACTGGGTGCTTTTAAACTTTTAACTTTAGATGCTTTTGTGTGATTGACTGTTCGTCTTCTCTCTGTTCTGGTTTCGTCTGTTTACTTTAGCAAAAGAGATCTTGACCTCAGTTAGATTACCTGATAAAGTAAAGGTAAAAACAATATTCCATGAACGTCCTACAGCTGTTTTTTGTCCTACTTGTCTCCCCGAGATGAAGGATTACTGAAACCAGAGTCTAAAGTGACACCAGTAAATAATCCTCTCGACTCACACTTCATTTGTTTGGAGAACATCTTGGGAAAACAGGGTTCTTGTCCGAGAAAACAAAGTCATAAAAACAGAAGAATCTGAGACTGTGCAGGAGTGACAGTGTTTTTAAGCAGGCCTGTCTGTCGTGGCGGCGTTTTAAGAGCGTTCTCTGGCGACTGCCGTGACACTGCCATTCCCATGCCCTGTTGAATTCTTTCCTCAGATCCCAGGCATTTAAACTGCTCCCTCCCTCCCCTACGCCGCTCAGGATGTAGCCAAAAGTCCACTGACCTATGTGGGAGTGGATATTTTGGAAGACGGCCCTGGCTCTTTCACTCTCTATTCCTGTCCTCGCACGTTCATTAGCCCGGCCTCGAGAGTCAGAGTGTTTACATGTTGTTATCATTCCTCTCCTATCATTTTTCTTCCCTGTTTTTTCTCTCCTCTTCCCGCCGCTGAGGGATGTTTTTTCTAGGTGGGGTCATCTGCTGTAATAAATTCATGTATGTCACATTAGAGTGGCTATAATCACCCAGCAGATTAAATATACATGTGTTTATCCTGGTGACGAAGGTTGGAAAGTTGCTCTAAAACACACAACAGGCCGTACATGTCTGTTACGTTACAATGCATGCTGTAGATTTCATCTGTTTGAGCCCAGACTGTGGCTGCATCAGTCGAGACGAACGAGTCCTGTTGATGTGAAAGAAAGTAAATCTTTTCAAAGGTCAGAAAAGAGGTAAACAGTCGACAGACTGAAAATAAGATTGTGTGATTTTATTTACTTCAACTTTATTATCCCAAAGGAAATCTGTCGTTAAACATGATCACAGTGCTGAATGCTTGATGGGGAGGGTTAAAGGTTTTTGAAAAGGGGGGAAAGGAAGTAGGAAAAGTTACTTTATTATAATTAAGGCTGTCAATCGATTAAAATATTTAATTGTGATTAATCGGAAATTAATCGCACATTTTTTATCTGTTCAAAATGTACCTTAAAGGGAAATTTGTCAAGTATTTAATACTCTTATCAACATGGAAGTGGGCAAATATGCTGCTTTATGCAAATGTATGTATATATTTATTATTGGAAATCAATTAACAACACAAAACAATGACAAATATTGTCCAGAAACCCTCACAGGTACTGCATTTAACATAAAAAATATGCTCAAAACTGCATGTGATTATCATAAAGTGGGCATGTCTGTAAAGGGGAGACTTGTGGGTACCCATAGAACCCATTTACATTCACACATCTGGAGGTCAGAGGTCAAGGGACCCCTTTGAAAATGGACATGACAGTTTTCCTCGCCAAAATTGAGTGTAACTTTGAGCGTTATTTAACCTCCTTTGTGACAAACTAGTATGACATGATTGGTACCAATGGATTCATTAGGTTTTCTAGTTTCATATCATACCAGTATCTTCACTCTAGCTTTAAAACTGAGCTGGATACAACGTCTGAAAGACAGAATAACATTGTTAAGAGTTAAATAGTCATAATTAAGCATTTACAGTATAATAAAAGTTACATTATTGATTGTTTTCCTCCACCTCTACTTCTCACAGTGTCTAAATTGTTCAGAAAAGAACAACACTTGATGTAGTAGTGAGCGTGTGCATTAATGCGTGTATTTGTTTGCACCTTTCTGTATTTTTCTGTATTTATTGTCTTATAGAAAAGTCAAAGCGGTGCCGATAATGACATCCGATTTTATATATTCTTTTGACACACATCTGACGCCTGTATAATTGACTTTATGTGCGAAGCATCAAACGTGTCTGTTTACAGATGGTTGTCGCCTCATTGCTAGAGGTCAAGGTAGAGGAAGAAGTCAGACCAAGTCATTATTTACTGTTGATTCAACACGGGGGAAGTTTTCCCGACCGGGGCTGGAGACGTTCACATTACAGCCCAGCAGAGGAAATAATGACCTGTAGGTGCTCAGCTGTTGGAACCAAATTGGTGTTTCTTTCCTGTTTTTTTGTATTATTATACTCCAAAGCTGCCGCGGTCTCCTCCCACCCTCCAGTCTCCCACACTGCACGCCGCAGCCCTGTTACATCACTGGAAATGTTTGCTGCTTTCTTTCTTTCTGGAACTTGTGAGCGTTTTCTCACCTTTATTTTGTCTCTCCGCATACAGTCGCTGTTTTGGAGAAACCTCGTCATTGCAATTATTGCAAGATTGATGTGGCGTGTTACATATTTCTTCCTCTGAAGGTGGAGGAGGTTTGCATGACTCTCTTAATATGACCACTTAAATTCAGACCTTTGTTCAGTTTGTAAAATGTGCAGCCCAGTCTCGTGATGTTTTATGAATGAGCTCACGCTGCAGAAATCTCACTCTTCAGTCATTTGAACTGTAATGAGTCCTTAAAGTCTTAGAGCGTTTTCATATTAGGTCCGATTCACACCGTGCCCGCTCAGCTTTCACATTAGTAAAGTTGTTCCGTACTCGAGAACACTTGCGTCATCGTCTACGTGTATTTGTTTGTGTTGACATTAGCGGTTCTAGTTGCAGAGCATCGTAAAACGCTTCATTCAAACTGGACAGAAACAAAATAATACTCACCTAAACCGTCATCGTTAGTCTTTCCAACAATCTCCAACTCTGGTTTTGTCAAAATAAACTCTTATTTCACCGAGTTTGATGTGAAAATATGCCGCTGTCTCTCTCTCTCTCTCTCTGACCCCTGAGCAGCTGAGCGTCTCTCGTTCTTCGGAGGCAGAATATTAGCGTTTATTAGCGTTAATTATTGTCTATAGTTTAAGGAACTTCTCGCCTGCCTTCCTGCTTTATCAATCATGGTCGTGCAGTTCAGAGGATGTGATCGGTGCATGCTGCGTTCATATACATATTTCAGAGGAGACCAACGGCGTTGAAAAAAGCCTGACCTTACACAACTACTCGCTACACACCTGATGCGAACTGCACGTGAGTACACATGATCCGACCACCTCTTCAAGTCGAGTACGGATCGACGAAACAGTATTGTACGCAGCGTTCACATGAATGCTACACAAACGAGCTGGACTTTGGGGACAAGTGTACTCAGATCCAAGCCCAGGTCCCTGATACCTGATGTGACAGCACCCTTATTCTCTTCAGACAAGTGAAAAAATCAGCCGGTGTAGTAAAAGTATTCACTTTTTTTCAGGTATTTTCTAAAAAACAAGTTTAGTTTTTCTTGACTCTGGTGCAGTGACCTGGCTTATTTCGTCTTGTTTTTAGATATAGACATTTGTATCTGGAAATGTCTTGAACCAAGTTGTGGAAACAGGTTGAAATATTCTTAATTAGAGACGTAAATGACTTGGTAAGATAGAGATGTTTTGCAGAAGCTCCGTGCACAAAAAAGGAGAGAAACAGGACATTTCTTTCTCAGGTCATTAGAGTCTTTTTAAATATTTCTGAAGGTTTTAACCTGACAGCAGTGATATTTTCTATCGCTGCTTCTTTCTTCATCCTGTATCTCCCTCTTGTATTCCTCCAGTGGCCGGTGGATTCAGAGGGAAGGCTCGTGAGAAGAAAGAAGTGGAGTAGTTGTTAGAAGCGTAGAGGATTCAGGGCCCAAAGCAACTAATCAACGTATTACTTGTGTCACACCAACTTAAATCAACTTTTCTTGAAGCGCGTAGTTACTCCTCCGTCGTCTTTGAATGTTGTCCTGAGAGACCCGTAAAATATTCAAACTATTTCGGTTACCTGCTGTTTTAGTAGGTATAAAGCAGGGAAAAAACGTCCTCTTTCATGTGTTTCTGATGGACTGTCACTCGCTCAGTGGCACAAATGTTCGTATGTGCGGCGCGGCGGACACGACTTTTCATCACCGTTAATCAAAATGAATAAACATGCATAATTGCACAGAGCGGGGAGAAGTTAGGGAAATTCAGAGGGAATTTTCAATGCCCTATGAAGTATTAAAACCAAGCTTGGCCTCATTTTTTCTTTTTTTTTTTCACCTAACCGTACTTCCCCACCTAGCTTTCTACCAACTGCACTGACATGTATATCTCTGGTTTTCATCACATGAGCTTTTCTCAAACACACAAACCATTAGGACAAAATATTTACTTTTTCACAGACGCATTCCCGTACTTCTCCTAACTTTGATATTCCCTTTGATTTCCAGCACCCCCCCCCTCCCTCGTCTTTTAGACATGTAGAAGTTTAAGAAATCTGTGGGTTTGATGTGATTTTTCCCGCCTTTGTACATCATAGGCAAACATGAAAAAAAAAGTGCGTTAACAGACAGGCAACGAGCTCAGGCAACAGTGGGGAGCTAAGATTGACATGTTTTTTTATTTTGACAGCGCTCACCCTCCCTGCCCTTGGTTTATGATCATAAATAGTGCATGCTGCTTATTAGGAGGCTGCTGCCACGTTCCCAGCTATAGCGAGTGTGTTGCTCGCCGGTGTTAGCAGACAATTTGCCAGTACACATGTGAGACATTATTAGCGTTTCCCTTTCATCCTGCGCCTCACTCTCCCCTCTGTCTCTGTTTCCAGTCCTGTGCCATCCATGCAAAGCACTCTGGGATAGGTTGTACTCACTGATTCTGCACGCCGCTCGTCACGCAGCGAAATTTGATGGGAAAAGCGCATAATTTGCCTCTTCTTAGATTAAATCTAACTAATGTGATTATGTGGCACAGACACAGGAGTATATGCGAGCGCACAAAAGCCGGTATGATGACAGAATTTCAAGATGTTTCACGTAGCTACGAAGAAAAAAAAAGAAAGGCCGGTGCTTTAAATGCTGCATGGAGCAACATCTGGCTCCAATTATCCGCTGTGAGGTAGGTGCTCTATTATAAAAGGAAACTCAAAGGATTTCCTCTCTAAAAATACACGTTATCCCTTAATTCCTGCCTAAATTACCACTTAAGCGAGGCCTGTAATTCATAAACCCCCGGTAGTCCAGGTCTGTGTCCATGCAGGCTGCAGGAAAAACTAAACTCTGTGTCACCTTGACCGTGGAGGTAGCCGTCCTTGGAGAGCAGTGGCAGAGAGTGACATGGGCAGGGCAAAGAGACTCAGAGAGAGAGATTAGTGGCGTGGTCGCACCTCTCCTCCCCTCAGATAGCGCCCTGCCGGAGTGGCGAGAGAGGTGAGGAGGGACGTAATGGCCGATGGACCCCCTCTAAAAGGATGTTTTGCGAGAGGTGGGAGAGGAGGTGGGGATGGTGCGAGGGCTCCGGGTCTCGGGGGATAGATTTGCAAGTGGAGATAGTCCGATTCACCTCTCCCTGACACTGACGCCAGGGGCCCGGGGCGAGCAGTCAGCGTGTGGTCAAGGCAAGTACGACCCCAACCCCCAGCCTCCAAACACATACTGTCTCTCACGGAGAAAGTACAGGTCCGGGCAGAGAGGTAATTTGATGCTAGGTTCTCTCCAGAGGCTCGCTGTTGTGGTGCGAGTGCCGGTGTCACTGGGTCAGAGCTGAAGTTTCCCACTGAAGCTTTCAGAGTCGATTAACAGGGAACGGTGGCCTGCTCGCCACGCTACGGTCACAGACAGGAAACAACTCCTAAAAGCCTCAACTAGAAGCACACAAAATGTTTTCCATCGTAGCCAAATAATAAACTTAAAAACACTTTGGTGAGAACAGTGTAATAACATAACTAATAAATGACGGCCAATATAACACCCGAATTGTGATAAATGAGAAATATCCTTTAGTAATGGTTAATCAAAACAGCTCTAAGGCATCTTCCCATTAAACCAAATAAGAAACATGGATCGCCAGCTGAATACATTCTGAACTGGGCCACGATGTGTCCTGCCAGGATTATATCATACAAGCATAAATATGTCACAATAAACACTATTAATATACATGTGAGGATATTTTGCTGCTAATAATGAAATCAAAAACCTACAATGACCTCGTTTTTTTCAGGCATTTCTTTAATATAGATTCATAATCCATAGTTATCTGTTGGTGTCAGTACTCGTATAAAAGTTAAATATGAATTTGCTCCCTGAACGACACAGACAGCGGGTGAGATAACTTATTTTCCTTGAATAATCCTTGAATAAGTATTTCTCAGAGGGAGGAAAATTAAGCGTAACCCTCAAACGCTGCCTGGACTCCCCTCATTTTTTTCGAAACCAGAAAGTGTCGAGCGCTCTGTTAACATTTTTCCGACCTGGAATTTTACCGACCCAGGAGCCCTGACTGAGCAGGTATTGGCACACCGCAGTCTGATTTCACAAGGTTTCGGGTGTATTTTTAATTTGTGGAAACATCAGTCTGAACCTATAGTCCAGCAACCACGAGGGAACGTCGTCTCCAGCAATCTGCCCCAACCCTGTTATTAAGTGGTAATTCAAACAACTCATTTATTTCATCAGGAAACAGCAGATTCTTGGAGTGTCTGTTCTTCAAGAAGGATTTCTTTCAGGGTTACACAACCTACATCTGAGCGAAGAGGACTTAATTACATATTTGGTGAAATGCAAGTTCTTTATCTGATAGGGTAA
>CAKALU010057699.1:0-26791 GCA_916700995.1 Hozukius guyotensis
CAACAAGGCACGAGTCCAAGACAAGTCTGAGTCCAACAAGGCACGAATCCAAGACAAGTCTGAGTCCAAGACAAGTCTGAGTCCAACAAGGCACGAGTCCAAGACAAGTCTGAGTCCAAGTCCAACAAGGCACGAGTCCAAGACAAGTCCGAGTCCAACAAGGCACAAGTCCAAGACAAGTCTGAGTCCAAAAAGGCACGAGTCCAAGACAAGTCTGAGTCCATGTCCAAGTCCAACAAGGCACGAGTCCAAGACAAGTCCGAGTCCAACAAGGCACGAGTCCGAGAATCGGTCTTGAGTCCGGACTACAGCCCTGGTAGGCACACAGACTAATAGAACATAATTCCTGGGGCTGTAACTGTTAACTCCAAGTTCTACAGAGAATGTAAACAAAGCGTTTTCTTTTTTCTACAATGCAAGTTAAGTTTGCATCTGTTCTCATAAACACTTTATGGTGACCAACAATGCTCTTGGAAAGTTCCAGAGTTCATTCCCAACATGCTGACTAATGCAATCTTGCTGAAATTACTGGAGTCTTTGTAGCAAAATGCGGCCACATTGTTCAGACAAGCTAAAGCACAGCCACACCCTGATGAAATGCGTCGGTGGTCATCCATGATTTAATAATAAAGATTTAATAAAGATTACAATCAGAGTGCCTCGGATGTTTTCCAGACTGCAGGAGGCGCAATATTTGTTAAAGGCAAAATATAACTTTAGATTAAATATTGTAGTGCTGCAGAGATGTCCTGGCCTACATGTACATATCAAATTCTACAGACTTAAGAAAAAACATCTTTGCTTGGTGTAGAGCCCCGCAAAAAATCACAGCATTGTTGTGACCGGAGTACACAGGCAGCAGAGGAAGGAGGACTCAAACGCAGACAGTCGAGGCAGACGGGGACAGTTCAATGATTTAATAAGAAGCTGACAAGCCAACAGGCAGATAACAGGTTGACAGAACAGGCAGCAAAACCTCCATAGAGCAACGATGAACCGACAAAAGGAAGTGGACCGTATATATGTGACGAGCGACTGATGAGAGAATGAGATGCAGGTGAGGAGGCGGGCAGGGAAGGCCGGGTAATTGCAGAGCAAATGAGGTGGAAGCAGGCGTGGCACTCAGGTAACATATATTATAGTCGTATACATATAATGAATAGTCTCTGAGGAGGAGATCCAAAGGAACAAACCGTGACATCCATACCAACCATCAGTTGAATATGTTTTTCAATGAAAATGAGAATAATGATGTAAAAATGGCGACAGCTGTGAACGGATGTATTATGTTTTCAGTCCGTCCGTCTCATTCTCGTGAACGCGATATCTTAGAAATGCCTCGAGGGAATTTCTTTAAATTTGGCATAAACGTCCACATGGACTCAAAGCGGAACTGATTTAGATTTTGGTGGGTCAAAGGTCAAGATCACTGTGACCTCGGAAAAACACATTTTTGGCCATAACTCAATAATTCAAACGCTAATTATGACAATTTCACACAAATGACTAACAGGATAAAACGATGAAGTGATGACATTTTGGACAGACATGGATATAAACTTACACCTGACTGGTTGGCGAGGCATAGAATGTATTTAAGGTGGAGTGGATTATCCATCCCTCCCCATCAACGACTCCTGTCCTCTGCACCCGCCCGCCCGCCCCCCCGCCAACGATTTCGTCACTCGTGCACATGCGGCTGTGCATGGATCACTGGTGTTCACATGCCAGCAACCATATAAACAAAATCAGGTCACCGGCTCCTCTGAGCTGCAGGAAGTGCTGAGCCTTGACCTTTTTTTTTTTTTTTCTTCTTCTCTGGTGTGTTTACATTCATACGTGGCCTGGGGGGCTTTGTTTGTTGGCCAGTCGGGAGTGAGGCGGAGATTTCAGCCGAGGCCCCCGCAGAGCTGTCACAGCCCATTTCTACAGTCTGGACAGAAGGCGGCACAAAGGCCAGTGCAGGAGCAGGCCACAAGGCCTGGAGGGAGAGGGGGGGGATCAATCATGCATACGCACACGCACATACACCTAAAAAAACACAGCACGCAAATCCATTTAGGGGGGTTCTGAAACCAAACATACACCCAGCGAAGTAGTCAAAATATATTTTATGTATTTTTACCAGAAAAGGTATAAAGCTTCATCACAGCAGCAATTAAAAGTTAATGTGGCCTTTATTTCTTTCTGCCACACGTATTTGCTTTGAAGATTTAATTCCCATCTGATGGATCACATGCCTCGGCGAATTGTTTCTGCTTGTGTATCTTACACAATGTCTGCCTTTGATGTTTGACTTTTTCACTTGTACATTTTTCATACGCGATGCATTATAGACACTACTTTGTTCTTTCTTCTTTGTAATCAATAACTCACAGATCTCATCGGAGCTCCACTCCGTCTTTACAAAAAACAATTCTTTGGTGCCTGGAAGATTTTGACTTTTTCAGGAACTCTGGCGTTGCTTGAAATAAGCAGCACCTTTGAATTTTAATGCGGCTTTAGTTTTTTTTTTTGTTTTTTTTTCCTTTAACATACTTTTATTTTAACTGTCAAGAATAAGCTGTGCATTTTCATAACAAACATCAGATGAATACGGCCATCAAGTCTCCACACTCATGTCTGACAGGCCCCTCATTATTATACACAACTTAACATCTAAAGATGTGCTTTATGCCGTAGTTAGCCTGAAGCACTTCCAGCGTTTTTACAATTAAGAGTCAGAAGATATGCCTTATAGACCAATGTCTTTTGAGAATTATCATAACATGAACATAACGATCGATGTGGCAGTAACATCAACATAGGAAACTTTGCATTGCCTTGTGGTCCTTTCTTGATTTTTTTTTTTTGTCTGCCTCTGCTGAGCTGGCCTCCAACTAAAGCAGGTTTTCCCTTTCTTATGTCAAGCTATGGAGGTTTTCTTATAGCAGATGTGAAATCTAGCAAATTCACAGTTGTCGTTTTTTTATTTGTATTTGCGTTTTTTATGTTAAACCACATCTTTGAGTAAATGGCCTATTAAAGCAGGGGAGTACTGTATATCTATAAATTGGAGTTATAATCCTTAAAGTCCAAATGAAATCACAGTTACTCATGCCTTTTTAACAAAGCATAAAGAAGCTCTGATTCCAACACACAGAGAAAGAGACTTCATTCTCTGCTCAGGTAGACATTACTCCTCTATATCTTTACATAGACAATAGTTGATGTTGGTATATTAATGCTGATATCATAGACTCAGGTAGTCCCCCTTTAGCTCTGTTGTGTGCAGAGTGATGCTACATCGGTGTGTGTCAGTAGTTCATGGCAGTCAATAAGGCGAATATCAGCCCATACTGATGTGCGACCAATGAAAAGGTGCATCCTTACTTTAGAATGTAAAAACTGCTGTGAAACAATCAGAAAATAAAGAATTAATACATTTTATTTCTCTGATTCACTGCTTTGTTCTCACTAACGGCGCTCCCTCTCTTCAGTCACTCTGTAGCTCCCTCGACCATCGCTCGCTCGCTCGTTGAGCTGAGGAGGAGGAGCCAACTTTGAATGGCGTGTTTACAGACACCTACAGACAACTATTACATATTATATCTTTTAAGGTAAAAAATAGCAAAATTAAACAGTAAAATTCATTGTTGGCCATGCCCCCTAGAATGACACATAAATGCCTTTTCTGATCTAACCCCAATGACATAATTTTTCTGTGCCTTCCAAAACCGTTACACATCACTGTTGAAAAAAAGCTGTGACAACCCTATGGTTACATTTTTTTCTTTCTTTTTTTGTTTCATACATATATATTTATATATATATATATATATTCCTCTAAGCTTTCCTGAAGCTAACACTAACAACGCCCAGCTACGTTGATCCATCACAAAACGGAGAGAAAACAGACGAATGGTATACAGTATTTGGTCGTTCTGTTTGTTTTAAAATTAGAACTTGCAATTGTGCGTTCGCCTCTGCACTTTTCTCCGCCGTATCGGTGGTCGTTGCCTCCAACACTTCTTAAATGTTTACTCCAGAAATGAAAGCGACGGTGTCATTTCCTGTATTTCATCACATGAGCTATAAAAGCTAACCCATGGAGACGATGCCACAGCGTATGTTGTGCATCATAACATAAACCCAACTTATCAATGAACAAATTCGTTGCCGACAATTTTTACAATCGATTTAATCGATTTAATTCATTAGTTGTTGCAACCGTTGTAAAAAGTGCTTAAAGGCGATGCATAGTTCTGTTATGCATGTCTGTGGGCGTTATGGTTCAGCTTTTTTGTTTGTGTGCAGACTGACTGTATGTTAAGGACAATGCAAAGTGAAGCAGCACACACCCAGGCGATTGAGTGGTGGCCTCGTTTTCTTCAGTTGAGACTGTGTTTTATAATTAAAAAGCTCATCTCCCATTGGCCTGCTCCAGATGTGCCGCTGAACTCGTCAGCCTCCTCTGTGCTATACAGAGAAATAGCACATACAGCCGGACAGCTTGAAGTATTAGTCACAAAGCGCATTTGTTTTAATACGTCCCACCCTGTGCAGTCTCTGCAGTGTCTTCCACCTTGCATTAAGATTCCTGAAGATACATTTATAACAACAATAAAACTAACAGGCATGCAAGCAGCACATAGAATCTGCATAATGTTCATTTTTCAAAGTGTTGGACAGAACAACAAACTGAGGGTTTATTTGTTACCAGTCGGGCTAAAAAAGTGCCAGAGGAAAGGTCATCGGGGTCGACAAAATCAAATAGTTGATCCAGTGGGGAGCATGAATGTGCTCAGTACAGTACGTTTCATGACAATCTGCCCATTTCATTATGAGCTTGCTGTGTTCATGTCATGTGGGAGTTACTGTAAATACCAGTTATAATATACAGTTAAATTGAAGAAAATACACTGGAAGTATGACGCTTTGGGGAACGTTGACGCGTGTATAGCAGCGGTGAAAAGCGAGCCTTTACGCGGCCTTTGTAGACGGCTGTATTGATGAAAAATAGGAACGTTTCTCTTCCGTTAGACGGCCGAACAACGCTTCCTGTGTACACATTGCCATAACTCATCCTCAACTCTGTCTCAGTTACAGTTTCCCTGTTTATCCCCGGGCACAGTCCGCGACAAAAATCAACTCAAACTAAACCGCACCAACAGAAAGGAAAAAACCAGGGGGTCAATTTAGCATTATGATGAATGTGACTGGAATTCACACGGGTCACTTAAACTATTGTTCAAGACGAGATCTATTATCTCCACATGCTACGCCGCTACATTAACTTGACGTATTATCCAAGTTTCTTTACCGCCCATCCGACCGATGATGGCCTACGGGAGTCGTGCTGTCTTAACAACAATCTTTCAGCCGATCCGTAAAAGGGGGCCATTGCCTCCCATGCTTCCATCTTCCTATTCTCCAGCAGTCGTGTGTCAAAACATTAGTCTAATTCAGCCGTATAACTGCCTCCAGCTCCACCCAGGCTTCAAAGAATAAAATAATCAGCGCTGTCTCATGTGGTATTCGGCCCCTGATATTAATCAAAGGCAGCGAGGGTTGGTGGTGGTGGTGGTTGGTTGGTTGGGGTCAGAGTGTATATCTTTTGGTAGCATTAGAATTTACTAGTAGCGGAGACGCAGTTAGTGCTCGTAAATTCATTATTGCCGTTACTACACATAAGCTCCCGGGGGTTGGGCGCTGTGAATCATCCAACAACCGGCGATGTCGTCTGTCTGTGGGAGCGGGAGAGGAGAGGAGATTGATGGGGAGGGAGGAGGAGGAAACACAGAGAGAGAAATGCACACACATACATACACATACAGGAGGAAATGAGATGGCAACAAGCACACACCTGAATGGCACAAAATACTCAAATAATTCTTTCCTCGCAGGACAAAAAAAAAACTCATTTTGCTTGAATGATCAGTGTAGGCAGGCTTGATAAGCCAGCTAGATGCAATAAAAAGTAATTGAGAGTAATGATGCTTTTTGACATGAATGCAGTTTGCATGTAATTTGCAACCAGCAATCCGTCACTGCCACGGTAAGGTCTGGTTTGAAAGGACTTCAGAAAATGGAGGCGCTTCGTAGAGGCTTAACAGTGATGTTAAAGTGGCAAGAGGCAGTATATTTTTGGCAGCATTTGGCAAAAATTCCATAATAACCTCTCAGCATATTGTAATTCAAGTGTTCTGAGAGATAACTAGACTTCTGCACCTCCTCATGGCTCTGTTTTCAGGCTTTAGAAAATCTATCACTTTGACCAATCACAGGTCATTTCATTGAGAGAGCGTTCCTATTGGCTGTGCTCCGGTCATGTGACCGGAACTTGGCGTTCCTTCACCAGATTTCACAATGGCGGCGGCGTCGCAAACTTTCTCATTTTACAGCTAAACCGTGCACTACAAGATGATTCTGAAAACATTTGAAGAGAGAAATAGGCATTAACGTAACAGAATATTAATTCATATTTGATCAGCGCTGCCTAGTTTGACCGTTTGGTTGGAGTTCGCGAGTGATTGACAGCCGGCTCTCATAGACAGCAGCTGGACAGCAGACCTTAGATCAGCTCTTACTGCTTGTTTTTCTCCGGTCTGTGAAATCTTGCAGATGCCGTTAAGAGCACCGGAGGACACAGAGGAACATGATTTTTTTCAGGTTGCCTGTTTCATGCACTACTGTCACGATATAGCAACCGCTTTATAATAATAACTTTTTTGAATCATATTTGCTCCAATCTCACCTACTTCATCTTTAAGAGGTAAACACTTTGGAAACAGAAGACAGACAAAAATGGAATCACTACTGTCAGTTCAAAAGATTTGGTGTGTAAGCACCATTTACTAGTGCCAAGTTTATGTTTATTGTTTGGATAATATTATTTGCTGAAGTTCAGTGAGAAATATATTTCAGTTAAATGTGAGAGAATATTGTGACTATATATGGTGTGATTCCTTCCTGTATATTGACCACTGTTAATATGAGTTTCATCCTGTGAGGCTTCCGTACACACGTGACTTAGGGACAGGAAGTGAATTTTATTGTGAAATGACTTTTATTATGAGAAGGTTCAGTTGTAAATAAACGAGTTACCGGCGGAGCAACACGGTTGTTTTACCGTTGCCGTTGCCGTTGCTACCGGGCCAACTCAACGCGTAAAACATTGTGATGTCGTCCTTGAAATGTGGTTATTGACAGAAAGTAAGTTAAGACGAAGATAAGAAGTATGAAGACTAAAGATAGCCACTACATGGTGAAAGGTTTGAAACTGCATTTAAAAGTAATTTCCCTGAGGTCAGTCTGTCGGTCTGTCTGCCTGTCTGTCTGACTGACTTATAGTGTCGCCTGAAGACTGACTTGCCATTTTGTTACACTTCATAATTGTTTTCAGGTTAGTTGATCTCTGTTTCAGTCGATGAGTTGCTAAGAGCAGTTTTGTCAGGTCTGTCTAATGAGCACACTGCCATGACATTTCTGATCACATTCATCCTCCCCAAATGATAGACCCATTCCAGATTCAGTGCTGCATTAGCTTCCTGCCACCCTCAGGTCTAAATATTTAACCTCTTCCACTCCTTGTGGGTCCCTTGACCTCTGACCTCCAGATATGTGAATGAAAATGGTTTCTATGGGTACCCACGAGTCTCCCCTTTACAGACATGCACACTTTATGATAATCCCATGCAGTTTTGGGGCAAGTCATAGTCAAGTCAGCACACTGACACACTGACAGCTGTTGTTGCCTGTTGGGCTGCAGTTTGCCATGTTATGATTTGCAGATATTTTTTTATGCTAAAAAATGTGATTAATTGCGAATAAATATATCAATTGAATACTTTATAAAAGTTAATTTTGTACCTGTTTGCATATCTTCCAGTAAATAATATATCTATATATATACAGTATAGAAAATATGACAAATATTTTTAAATGTCTAGTTTTTGCCTGTGTCTCATTTGGTGCCCGGGCACTTGTCTGATGCCTTATATGGATAATCCGGCCCTGACTGACAGTGTGAAGCAGGATGATTTATGCAAACAGACAGAGCCTGTGTTGGCGATCCAACATGGAAATAATGCATTCAGCCTTGTGACTGTATTCTTGCAGAAAGCCCTTGCCTGACTTTAGATATCTTAACTGGCAGAAGAAGCAGTGAGATTCACGAGCTGTAATTGCGAGCCAAGTTCTCTAAGTAATTCGGCTGATTTAAGATATGTTACAAACCGAGGTAGGAGTGAGCCGAATCAGATGGAAGAAAAACCTGACCGGTGTAGAAGCACTGAAAGTTACAAGCTGTTATTCCCTGTGATGGTCTGTGTGTGTGTGTGTGTGTGTGTGTGTGTGTGTGTGGCTGGCCTATCACGGAACAATGTGGACACAGTTAGTACCCAGTGAGGATTATCCTTCATCGTGATATCGACACATTTTACTGCTATGTTACTCATGCTCATAAAAAGTACATTATTTGTACTGGATACTCATTTCATCCCAGTATATAATACATAATATAAATAATGTCATACCATGCTTTACTATATTTCTTTGAAAGGCATAAGGCAAACTTCTTAAATGCATGGCTGGATATTGTCTGATTACCTCCATTAAAGAACATTAAACAAACAACTTTGCCTTAAAATATTAAAATAATGATTGACACAGTTCAGTCCGTACTCGTAAAATATTGTTTCAAGTTTCATCCTGAGGCATGTGCATATTCAGTCTAAACATATTCCACATTCATGTCATCTTAAAAGGCGTCTTTACACAGAATAAAGGGTTGTTTGTTATGAAGATCTGAAGATTTGTTTGAAAAATGTTTTGAATTTTTTTTCTTTGCTCAACACAGTAAAAATACACATAAAAGCAAAGTGCACCGGCAGCAACTGCTCGTGATATCTGAAGATTCAGACCTGCTCGGATGTCACAAAGTCGTGCGTGTCGGCACTGCCACCTTCAATTTCCTCTGAGCTGTATATGAGCCCTGTAGATCTGACGCTACAGATAATTTACACATGCGTACCTCGTTGCTATTCGAAGCACTGATCTAAAAAAACAAAAAACCTGACAATGACAAAATTGTGCAGGAAATTAAGGACTTTTATTGTTTTTCTTGTTCTGTGGTTTATGGAGGCCCAGAGGTGACAACTGATGAATAAAAGTTCGGATGGATTGCCATGAAATTTAGTACAAACATTCATGTTCTTCCAAAAGAGATCAATTGTAAAACTTTGGTGTGCCCTTAACTTTTCTTGTAGCGCCATCAGGTCGAAATTACAACGTGCTATGAAGAAATACCTGAAAAAGTATCTTATTCCCATCATTCATCACTTCATTATTGATTAATCTGCTATTTTTTTTAAATTAATCAATAAATCTTTGTCCAGAAAATATGACAAAATAGTGAAATATGCCCATAACAGCTTCCCAGAATGGAAGATAATATATATTTAAATTGCCTTTATGTCAGACCAACAGTCCAAAACCCAAAGATATTCATTTTATTTTCATAGAAATCAAAGAAAAGACACAAATCTTAAAGGTCCCATATTGTAAAAAGTGAGATTTTCATGTATTTTATATTATGAAGCAGGTTTAAGTGATATATAAATACTCTGAAAGTATCAAACGTTGAATCCACAGATAAATACACGCAGCCCGTATTCAGAAACCGTGCGTTTGAAACAAGCCGTCAGGATTTCTGTACATTTGTGATGTCACAAATCTACAATATTTAGACAATTTCACAGTTTTAAACGTAAACATTCTAAATGTGTCCCAGTTTATTTCCTGTTGCAGTGTATGTGAATGACATCAGCTGACAGGAAGTAAACATGGACCCAAGCTGTTTCCTAGCAACGCAATTCCGTTGCCATTCTGTTGAAATGCGCTAAAACGGAGCGTTTCTGATAGAGGGTGAATACAGGTATATTCAGACAGACAGTATGAGGAAAATAATGTGTTGTTTGAACATTAAAGCATGTAAACATATTCTAGTAGGAACCCAAAATACAAGTATGAACCTAAAGATGAGCATGATATGTCCCCTTTCATGTTTCAGAAAAAAATAGTTTTTTGTAATTTTTACATGCAAACAATTAACAAATGATCACATTTTTTGCCAATTGATTTACTGTTGAACGACTAATTGTTTGAGATTCCATGGTGAACATCGTACCTGCTAAAAATCAACATGTTAATATTGTCATTGTCAGCATGCTGATGTTAGCATTTAGCTCAAAGCACCACTGTGCCAAAGTGCAGCCTCCAGAGCTGCCAGCCTGGCTGAAGTCTATTAACCCAGTTGTATAGTCAGTACTGAGCACCGGTATGTCGCTATCCTCTCTGCCTCTGTGTGGTCACTTGGTGATTTATAAGCCTTAAATTTAGATTTTTCACACATTAATAATTTAACGTTGAAAGTTCATTCATGGCTCAGGAAGTGTGTTGTTTTACACTTGGTTTCTTCTGGCCAGCAGCTCACTTCTGTGTCTCTTAACTTGGCTCCACAGGAAGCCTGTGTTCACTGTTCCATCCATTATGTGCTTGGCCAGCGCCGCCTGTTTACACCACTACATTATTTATTTCCCATTTCTCACATTTTTCAGCATAATTGAGAAATTGCGTTGGGGGATACCTCGCCAGCAGACAAAAATGAGCCATCTCTATTGTCATGAAAAGCAGTCACGCTGCTGGAAGTATTTATTCCCAGTGGCAGTGGAGGGACGAGTCCACCCCTTCTCCTCCCTCCCTCCCGCCTCCCTCATTTCATGTCCTCTGCTGTGTGCAGCAGAGTCAGTTTTCAATATTTTCTGACTTGCTCATATGGAAAATGTGACATTTACAAGAGAGATCATCTATCTGCCCGTGCTTTGCACTCGGGGGTTTGTGTGTCATCTGTTGTCCTTGAGTGAAACGCTGGGTTGCTGATACATGTGATGTGAGATACGGGGCCAGAACGAGACAATTTGGGGCCACGAGCGGAATGTTGCCCCATTGTTCTCTATGGGATCACAAAACAGTTAAAATCAACCGTGTCAAAACCTTCAGATCCTGTAAATTATGTTCAAACAGTCTTCTTTCAAGACACACTCTCTGGGAGGAAATGTAAATATTTGAGGCTGCTATTGGGTACTAGAGTCCCAAGAGTTAAACAAATCTCAATACAATATAACATATAACATGAACAGACATGTTTGATGATTCCTTAAAGGGGACATTCGTGCTCATTTTCAGGTTAATACTTGTATTTTGGGTTTCTACTAGAACATATTTACATGCTTTAATGTTTAAAAAAACCTTTATTTTCCTCATACTGTCTGCTTGAATATACCTGTATTTACCCTCTGTCTGAAACGCTCCGTTTTAGTGCATTTCAACGGAATTGCGTTACTAGGCAACAGTTTGGGTCCATGTTTACTTCCTGTTAGCTGATGTTATTAACATACACTGCAACAGGAAATAAACTGTGACACATTTAGAATGTTTACATTTAAAACCGTGTAATGGTCTAAATATTGTATATTTGTGACATCACAAATGGACAGAAATCCTGACAGCTTGTTTCAAAAGCTCAGTTTCTGAATACGGGCTGTGTGTATTTCTCTGTGGATTAAGTGTTTCAATACTTTCACAGTATTTATGTAGAACTTAAACCTGCTTTATAATATAAAAGCCATGAAAATGTAACTTTTTTTACAATATGGGACCTTTAAAGAACTGTGACAACGATATGTAGCGAGTGGATCATTTTACAGTGTAAAAATAAACTTGTCCGTGCTCCTCGGTGGACAAACTAATGGCAGCACTGTTTTTAAATGACCTCAATATGTTTGACTCATACGCTGATACTGATATATCTGAGATAAGTTTAAATCATCTGATAATATTGTCCAAGATGATGCAGAAGGTACTATATTAAATTAGGATTTGTAACTTTAATATGATTATGGATTACAGTGAATGATGACAGTAATAGCATTAGCAATGTGGTATTAATAAATAACAAATACGCTTTTTTTTTTGCATTTTTGTTCCTTTTTTCTCAAAAAACAATTTAATAACAGTTTTAAAATATAAAGGATACTTCAAGTCTATATTTCGCTTATTGTCAACAAATCCCATGAAAAGTCCAAAAACCAACCATCTGTCAGTATTGTATATGTACCCTGCTCTGTCTGCGGCTCACAGCCCCAAGCCCATTGGTTCCTAAGACAGAAGCTCATATAGTTGGGTAGTATTTATGTCTGTTCATGTTATATTTATTGTTGGATTAATCCACATTTGGTGCTCTAGTGTTGCAGGCAGCAGGGCGGTGTATGTGGGATTGAGCCAAAATAAACTCCAGTGTTTGTGTTGATGGTGATGAAAGAACATGTTACCCAGTGACACAGTGAGAAATCAGGCTTTGATACACACACAATACATGCTAGTTGGATTCATTCATTGTTGGTTTTGGGTCTGCACATGAGATTTGTTGACAATAAGACCAATATAGAAGAACTCTAGATTTATCTTTTAAAGGGGACATGTCATGAAAAAACTCTCTTTGTCAGTGCTCGTGCACATCCATCTGGGTATCTGGAGTTCCTACCAACCCACAGACTGTGAAATAAGACAACCCAGTCAGTTTATTGTGGGCTGTCTAGAACAGAAAACATGAGATTCAACCAGCCAATCACATATGGCTCCCCTTCCTATGTCACATGCAGCTCATTAGAATATACCGCCCCATCTGAGTATCTCCACCCACGGCTTGAGAACTACCTTTGCAAAGATGCACCATATTATTCTCTAAGCCAATCAGAGCAGACTGGGCTTCTTCAGGAAGGGGGTCTTAAAGAGACAGGCGCTAAGACAGAGGGGGATACAGGTATATTCAGACAGACAGGAGGAGAAACAGGATGTTAACATGTTCTAGTAGAAACAAGGAGTGGGCGCCATACCGGTTTCATCACCGTCACCGGTGTCACATTCGGCCATGACATGGATTTTGCAATACCGTGATAAACACACACCTGTTTTGATTTAGCACACACACACACACACACACACACACACAAGGGAGATACAACATCCGATAAACTACATCACACCTACGCAGGTTGTCCATGGTTACGTACAGGCTACTGCTGTTCCGTTTCGTCGTGGATCTTTTTGTTTTTCATTTCGGTGCCCATATTAACAAGTTAGAGCAGCCACACTTGGTCTTCTGTACAGTACCGGTCCAACAGCGTGACTCTACGCTGCATATGTTCTAACTCTTTCTTCATGTGGGTTGAGATGTAAAAGGTTATGTCAGCTTCAAAGATGATGTTAAATGTAATTCCTGGTTTTGTTGTGGTGATGTGAAGAAGGTGAAAAAACATTGAAATAATAAAACAACAGTAAATATGTTTCTTTATAGCTGAGATTGGGTTGCTCGGCAGTCAGCTACAGTTCACTCACAACTGAAAACAACAGCATGACTGTTATTCATTTTTGAATGAATCACATTGCATATACATTATGGGGTAGGCTACTCCTTCCAAAACACATGTAGGCCTATAACTCATTTCTAATCTTATTTAGAGCCAATAAATATATATTTAAAAAGAAAATAGAAGAGGTAGACTCATGTTTTGAGTGGAGTATCCCTTTTAATTTTGTAATACCGTGATATAATACCGTCACCGCAAAGGTCATATCGCCAACACCCAGTAGAAACCCAAAATACAAGTATAATGATATGACTCCTTTAAGGTAGCAAGAAGAGGTGGAATTAGGTGACCCCTTGAACTTGCGGGGCAGATTTTGTTTCATAAGAATGTGGTCACACTTTACGGATTACATTCACACCTAGATGAGATCTGATCACAATTTCGAACTTGACCACCCCCAGAAATGCGCTGTCTGATCTGACCGCTAAACGTCTTTTCTGAACATTAAAGCATGTAAACGTGTTCAAGCAGAACCCAAAATACAAGGAAATGAGCATATGTCCCCTTTAAAGGTCACATAATATTGTAAAAAAGTGAGATTTTCATGTCTGTTATATCATAAAGCAGGTTTAAGTGCTATATAAATACTGTGAAAGTATCAAAATGCTCAATCCACAGATAAACAAGCCGTCAGGATTTCTGTACATTTGTGATGTCACAAATCTACAACATTTAGACCATTTCACAGTTTTAAACGTAAACATTCTGAATGTGTCCCAGTTTATTTCCTGTTGCAGTGTATGTGAATGACATCAGCTGACAGGAAGTAAACATGGACCCAAGCTGTTTCCTAGCAATGCAATTCCGTTGCCATTCCGTTGAAATGTGCTAAAACGGAGCGTTTCAGACAGAGTGTGTATACAGGTATATTCAGACAGACAGTATGAGAAAAATAATGTGTTGTTTGAACATTAAAGCATATAAACATGTTCTAGTAGAAAGCCAAAATACAAGTATGAACCTGAAGATGAGCATGATATGGGACCTTTAACTTTGCTGCATTCAAATACATGGAAGTCACTTAGAAGTGAAATCACCAAAAGAAGAAAATGGACTGAATGTGAAACATTCAGCAGACCATCTTATAGAGCAGTATAGCAATATGAAAGTATTTGAATAACTTTAGTAAACATATTCAAAGCTTCGGCTGCTTTGTCCTTTTGGACTGGATATGAACCGTGTGACAGATCGGTGGGTTCGGTTTCTCTGCAGTATCACGACATCACTCAATATTCATTTAGTGACTCATCTTCCTCATGTAAGTTTCAGCTCCCTTTGCGTGTTATTACGCTTCTCCGGCCTCGCTAACTGACATAATGTATTCCCGCTGTGTCTTTGATCAAAGTGCCATTGCAATGATGTAAAAATCAATGAGAGTAATACATTAGATTACATTCATTTGCGAAGCATTGTTTAATGTCTGATTGCTGCTGTGTATTTTAATTGAAAGTGATGCGGCTCCATGTTCATTTTGCTGTCATTAATACGGCCCATTCTCTTCACAGCTGCTAAAATGAACATCACCTTTTATTCATGACAAAACACGATTCATCAAAGTGTTATTTACCCGAAACAAATGTGTTTTATAGTTTTGAGTTCAGAGGCAGTACATTTCCTGTCAAATAGCTGCAGTGTATTTATAGAGATGGAGAGACAGTATAGAGTACTGTCAGATGTGGAATTCAAAACTAGGCTTCAAATATTGGAAAATACAAGAGGTCCCACTGGATGCAGGTTTTCATTAAACAGACAATTATAATGATGTGATTAAAAATGAAGAATGAGAGAAATGGCTGTATTCATGAGGTCCTTACTTACTGCACATTCTATTAGTCTGCCGCCGCCGCCACCTTGAATAAATATGCTTCCTGATGGGTCCCAACACTACCAGCCATTGTAATGGAGTCCCAAATTAGATGTTGGTTATTCTCGTCATCATAATGAACCCGCTGACTGGGAGCGCTCAACATAGACTCACAAAATCTGCAGCAGCGAATGTGTGAGCCCGATACTGCACATAATTAGGCTTTTTAATAAGCCGGACTTGGCTATAAACAGGTCTAAAGGAGCCATTCTTCCACATTTAGAGGTTGTTAAATGTGCTCAACTATCAACCTCCCCAATGTGTCCATGGGAGGTTGTAGATGGAACAACACTGCATAGTGTAATGATTTGAAGGCAATTCATGGATAGAATAACAGGCAAGGAGGGTCAAGAGTTTAACACGGTGATCAGTGGGGCAATACCTCCGCTTCTGAAAAGTGAAGTGAAGTTCCTTAAAGGGGACATATCATGCTCATTTTCAGGTTTATATTTGTATTTTGGGTTTCTACTAGAACATGTTAACATACTTTAATGTATAAAAAAAACTTTATTTTCCTCATGCTGTCTGCTTGAATATACCTGCATTTACCCTCTGTCTGAAACGCTCCGTTTTAGCACATTTCAATGGAATTGCAATGGAATTGCAACAGAAATGCGTTGCTAGGCAACAGCTTGGGTCCATGTTTACTTCCTGTCAGCTGATGTCATTCACATACACTGCAACAGGAAATAAACTGGGACCCATTTAGAATGTTTACGTTTAAAACTGTGAAATGGTCTAAATATTGTAGATTTGTGACATCACAAATGGACAGAAATCCTAACGGCTTGTTTCAAACGCACAATTTCTGAATACGGGCTGTGCGTATTTCTCCGTATATTGAGCACTTCGATACTTTCACAGTATTTATATAGCACTTAAACCTGCTTTATAATATAAAAGACATGAAAATCTCACACAACAATATGGGACCTTTAAACTTGCATTCTTTCTAACAGCCAGCAGGGGGCGACTCCTCTGGTTGCAAAAAAAGAAGTCTGATTGTATAGAAGTCTCTGAGAAAATGAGCCTACTTCTCACTTGATTTATTACCTCAGTAAACATTGTAAACATGAGTTTATGGTCTCAATCGCTAGTTTCAAGTCTTTTTCAATACAACATGATGTTCATTTAGTAAATTATGGTCCCATTTAGAGTCAAATAGTGCTGGTTTTCGGCTGCTGCGTCGCTGTCTGTACAGAGCTCTGCAGATGTTTGACAGAAACACATTTCTGTTGGTTACACTGAAACATTTCACAGTATGTGACATCCCAGCATGATTGCAGACTGACAAAATGTTAAACTTTACATCCAAATTCCTTCCAGGTACCGGGCAGAAACAGACTCTGGCACACTGGTCGGAAGGTATTTCTGTCTGTTATGTTTGTCTGTCAAAACTGACACTTGGCTAAAGCTAATTAGTTGAAATAAGGTGGCAGAGACGCTGGAGTTCTAGACCGTTTCACAGTTGTAAACATTCCAAATGTGTCCAAAGTTGCCATGTATGTGAATGACATCATCTGACAGGAAGTAAACATGGAGCCACGCTGTTGCCTAGCAATGCAATTCTGTTGAAACGGTCTATAATGGTATGTTATGGAGTTTTTGGAATATTTCATGCCATCAGTCAGAGATAGTCCACACTAACATGCTATTTAGTAGCTAAAACCGTATGTGAGATATTTTAGTAGATATATATTTAGTACATTAGTGAAATATTACAGTATGCAATGCTGGACACTATGCTGGCATAAATATCCCACAATGCAAAGCGGTAGTAACAACAACGTTCATAACGGATATTGACGGACAGCTCTGTAACATGGATAATGCTTCAATTTAACTGTAAGTATCAGATTTCACTTAGCTAGGCGTGATATATATTTAAATTTAATTCAGACTTTGATTCTCACAAACCGTCGTTTTGTCACATGAGGTTGACACAGGTTACCATGGTTACACGTGTCCAACCGGCGAGGAGGCTCTCAGGAAGTGGCGATGTAAATTACTGCTCAGTGCGTCCTAAAAGATTCATACTACTGTTTATTCACACTAAAGTGTGTTGAACGATGGTAAACATATTGAGTATAGTAGTGCAGAGTATGCGATTTTGGACGAAGCCAGAAATATAATTTCTCTATTCTTTTTCGGCTCATGTATCAACAAAAAGACTCCAGACTGCTGAACTCTGAGCACAATTCCATTGTTTTCACTCAAATAGAAATTCTAAATCAAACAGAACTGAATCTGTGGGAATCAGCTAAGCAGTTTTTTGGCAGAAGAAAGATGGACTCATTATGTGTAGCAACAAAGAAACAATACATGCACATTTCAGTGACAACAGTCTGCTGTTGACTTGTTTTTGTTAAAGTCCCCTTGAATATATTTTTTTTCAGTTTTAATATTTGTTCGTTTACCTTTGTTATATACCAAATATATGTAAAAAAACAACAACAAAACAGTATCAGAGTATTTTTACATCCAAATCTGATCAAATTTCTCTTCCTGTAAACGGTTTCAAATGTTTGATGACTCATCCTGCACTCGGGGGGGCGTTCATCCAAATTCATCCAATCAAATGAGACTTTGGGCGCCGAGCTAGCCAATCGTTTGTGGATTGGATCAATATAGTTCTTTGATCGAAGTAGCTAACAGAGCAATATGGGGAGAGACGAGGAGAGATTTGTTTTTGGATATCAGAGGGCCACGATGCTGTTTTCATTTCCAAAACTATGTGGCTGAGGTCTGATTCATTCAAGGGAAACTCTACCGATTTTCAACCGACTCTGCGTCAGTGCAGCGCGGCAGTACATGCGGTGAATGTCCACGGGATGAAGACGCAAAACGACTGGCAGAGTTTTGCCGGCAGCTGAGCAGGGAGCTCCGGGCGCCGTTCATCTGCAGTAACGTTACCACACAGCCGGTTGAAAACCGGCAAAGTTTCCCTTTCATCTCTCCCTCGTCCTCCTCCTGATCTAACAGGTGAGGGAGGTGAGTGTGTGGAGCCAACAGTCCTCTGCTCTGTAGCTCCGTATCGAGCTAAACTTTAAAACCCAACCATTTCTTAACAGCCCAATCAAATGTGAAGGATTTGATTCAAATCCCTCTTGTAACTTTACACCACCCAAATAATCTGTTTCACTGTGAGAAACGTCACAGCACGGCAGTTAGAGACGCTTTAATTTCTAATAATGAAAGTAATATATTAGAACAATTATGTAATAAATAGTACCTGGTCGTGCCCTGCTTGCAGGTGTACTTGTTTAACTCGCTGCCCAGTGTTGTTGAAGGCAGACGGCCATGCCCTGTGGCTTCCTATCATCAACTAGACAGTGAGTGAGCTGTCTTTGCAGCATCTTTGTCAACTGTCACCAGCAGGGAGATTCGGCCGAGCAGAAAGACCCGGGGTTATTGAGTCTTTTTGATAGTGTCAGCGCAGAGAGAGCTCGTAATCTGTCTCCCCAGCTCCAGCCCTCTCACCCAGTCTCTCTTACTCCTCCGCCTGCCGGGCTAGTAGTTAGTCACACCGGCGAGCCGGCCCTCTCTGTTGATAGTGTTGACTCATTCAGCAAAGAGAAGTCTTCATTTTTGCTGTTCTGGGACGACATTAGCAGGAATATATAAACTAGTGATGTACGATTATTCCAACTGGACAGAGCCTCCACCGGGGCAAATTATGACAATATTCAATATAAATTCATTGTGATATGCACAAACAGATTCTGTGCCGACTTTAAACTCTTCCTGTCTGTGACGGGGTTTGTTTGATTCCACCCAGGGATTCCACCTTTTTTCATCTTGCCCTCCTCCCTCACTTTTGTTATCTTTCCACTGTCTGTAATGAACGCTTAAAATTACGCCACACATACTTTACCACTTTAAAATAATAGTTGTCTGCGGCCACATGTGGTGTAGTCTTCATCCTGCTTAATTTTCCAAAGTTGAAGGGTAAAATATCTGTGAAATTTTGACACATTTCCACTGTTAGTGGAAAAACTGCGTAATCTCTTACTACAGAACCTTCACTGTGCAGTCAATGTTTTTATCGTTAAAATACTTCAGATCAGCCAACCTCTGTTCAGAAATATGATCTGAGCAGCTGCAGGGAAACACAGGTATTTATAATAAACCAGTTTACTACAATGCAGGAAAACAAAAGTTACAATATTGTAACCCTAGTTCTATGAGCACAGGCGGACCGTCTGCTGGACTCTGTGGGTGATACTCTCCTCCAATCACAGGCACGCGTTCGCCCACTGAGATTTTCCCGTTTGGGTGTCCAGTGCCTGGCTCATGGGTGCCTTTGGCAGTGCCCAGGAGGTGAACTGGCACCTCTCCAGCTACGAGTCCACGATTCGTACTTGGTCCTTGCGGGGAGTTGGAACCAGCGACCCTATAGTTCCCAAGCCAGTCTCGCGGTTGAACCAGTTCCAGTATCTGTTCGATGGTCAGCATACGGAACGTCTTGCGGGCAATTCGTTGATTTAGGCTGCGGAGATCCAAAATGGGTCTGAAGTCTCCCATCTTCTTGGGAACCAGGAAGTACGTGGTGTAAAACCCCTTCAATCTGTCGTGCATGGGGATGACAGACACGGCCTGTTTCTGTAACAAGGCCTGGATCTTTGCTGAGAGGATATTAAATCTTCTCCTGAGAAGATAAATTCACCTCCTTGACCTCCATGAAAGGAGGAGGAAGGCTGCAAAAACTGGAGAGAATATCCCGGTCTCAGCGTCCTGTCCATCCACTCCGTTAAAACACAGGTGCCTCGCCGCTCTTCGTAAAACTGCATGAGAGGGCGAGCCACCGTCTGTGATGCAGCCGTTAGAAAGCTGTGATATCCAACCTTGGTGGAAGACTGGCGCAAGGGGGCCGACATGGAAAGGGCTGACCGGTAATGGGCCCTTCAGAGACGTCACGTCACTGTGTTTTATTCCTCCCCTCTCTTGTGTGGAGACCAGGAATAAGGAATATCGGAACAGCTTCTCCATAGCAACAGTAGCTGAGGCTCGTGGGTATCATAGTATTAAGAGCCATCCAACATATCAACTGAAAACTTTATCATTATTTAAATGGATATAACCTTAAACGCATGTCTCTAAGAGACTCTTGAGTTTCTATCTTTAGGAACACAGAAAACTCTGAAACACATATTTACTGTGAGAAAAATACTTCCAGAATCAACGAGTGCTCCCAATTCGTAACTCTACACTGACTGGCGACGGCGAGCCAGTGGCAACAGTACTAACAGTGCAAACAACAGAGAAAGTACTGACAGAGGCTGTATTCGAAACCTACTGTATCCCACAATGCAACGCGCTACGGTTACAGGAACAGCAGCCAAAAACGGATTGTTTTTTACATTTTTTTGTAGCTAATTCATCACTAAATTCACTTCTGAAAGTTTTTGAGGCGAAAAAATCAACTTTGTAGATTTTTAATATCGGCAGTTTTACGAAGTTAGATGGCCATTCGAACATTTGTTCCATCGTTGTCGGAGTTTAGAAGCTCCACAAACTGCCGTGACAGCTAGCTAGCGCCCTGCCGGAGTCGCTGCCAGCCAGCCGGGTAGTCACGCTCACAGACCGCTGTGAGCTGGCTGGAGCTCTCTAGAGACCGGTCTGTAGACGAGAGGCTTTTATTTCCTTGTTGACGGATAGTTAGTTTAAATATTACAACACAAATGTCCATTCTAAATGAACAGGAACCTGTGTTTATCTACCCTTTTTGGAGTAGAAAAGCTCCACAATTGCCCTTATAAAGTGAACAAACAGAACATAAACAACAAAATCAAAGTTGTATTTTTCGATAATATTGTAATAGTGGTACGAGTTAGTTTTTTTGTCCAGTGCTTTAAGAGCTGATTTAAAGGCTAAAGCCTTGCCTAGCATACTGCACATACATCACTTTAACCGTCACATACTGTATACTACTGAGGTATGCAGTATGTACTGTATACTGCATACTGCGTTCATCAGTAGTATACAGTAGGCGGTTTCGAATTCAGCCAGAGATAAGTGTTTACCTGAGGGGGAACCGGAGGGTGGGTGCTACGCTTCGGCGACAACTAGTTGAGGAGAGGTCAGGTCAGAGGTCATCAGTTGATAAACCCAGTTTAAACTTAATGTTTTAACTATAGTGTTTCCTCTTTCTTACTGGGATACAGGCTGTGTATGTGTAGTACACAAAGTATTTCTGGTGGGAAAGAGGATTTTTTTTTTTTTAAATCTGTTTATTATCATATGTATTAGTCCATCATTAGACTCCTTGTGATGCAAACTCTTCAGGTGTAGAGTAACTTACATAAGGTGACTGATGTTATTGCTCCTTTACACTGACGGCAATTTGTACAATAGGATGTGTGATTTTTCTAGTTATTGATTATTAAACAAATCTGGTAACAAGAGCTTGTTCTAAATTTTGGAGATTTGGCGGTCGAACATTTATTTAAAAATGTTTAAACATACTGTACTGTAGAGAGATGGACTGAAGACGTGATAAAAGAAACTTTCTTTCACTGTGAAGCCTAATAATGTAACTCTACAATTTCTCTGGCTTATCAGTGAAGTGCATGAACTACAGAGCAGACTGGATTCTCTAGTGTGACAAACAGAGTGACGGCTGACTCATGTGAACGGGTCCGGTGTGGGTTGAATGCACATCGGCGGGTCCGTGTTCCATAACATCTGGCGTATGAAGTGGCTGTATTGTCACTGCGATCTGGTCTCTTGTCACATCTCTCGCCAGCGTCCAGGCGCCGTCTCACCCTTTTCCTCTCCTTGCAGTTCGTTCTCCTACTTCAAGATTTGAAGAAATATCCAGTAACTGCTATTTTTTTGCTGTGACCACAAAGATATATGGACTCTATGATGCCAGGGGCATGCATTTTAATCGCTCTATAGTCTACCAGGTAGAATAGTGATGCGCCTCACACACAAGTAAGGGCACACACACCCTCATCTCAAACAAACAAGCTGCTCTTATGGTGTCAAAACAGCCTCATAAGTATTCACAAAACAAATGTCATGTTATGTAACCTGTAAAACACAATGCACAAATAAATACAGAGTGACCTGTATCTGTAAATCTGTGTCTGTGCCTCTAATTTACAACTCATATATCATCATTTGTACATCGACTTAGCATTTTTCAAAGGAAATATATTTGTGAATCTTCACCTACTTGTGTGGATTCTTTTGAGACTCTGTTACCGTGCTGTTACGCACAAAATCCACAGCTGACAAATCTGAAACTTGTGCGGAATTAATATTACAGCAAATTATTAAACATATAGACAAATAGTTAGTTAAGTTACATAACATGACATTTGTTTGTGAATACTTACGAGACTGTTTTAACACCATATAGCTCTGCCTCAAACACACGCATTGCACGGGTGCTAATGTGGTCATTTCATTCATCGTGCAGATCGATTTTTTCGTAGCACGTGCGTCACATTGATGCATTAATGGTTCTGAAATGGCCTTGAGATGCACTATCTTGTTTTTTCTTTGCATACATTTCCCCGATTCCACCTTTAAATGAGAAACAGTAGTCGTGAGTGAGGTGTCCCTGCCTTTTATTATGGCTTATTACACGGCTGTGTTGAGTACTCTCATCTGATTGGTCAAACACGGCGTTCTGCTGTCTGTAATATTCTTTATAACAGACCGTTGCTATGTATGGCAGACCGTTGCTATGTATAGCAGACTGTTGCTATGTGTAACAGACCGTTGCTATGTATAACAGACCGTTGCTATGCATGGCAGACCGTTGCTATGTGTAACAGACCGTTGCTATGTATAACAGACCGTTGCTATGTGTAACAGACCGTTGCTATGTGTAACAGACCGTTGCTGTGTATAACAGACTGTTGCTATGTGTAACAGACCGTTGCTATGATTAACAGACCGTTGCTATGTGTAACAGACCGTTGCTATGATTAACAGACCGTTGCTATGTATAACAGACCGTTGCCAGGTATAACAGACCGTCGCTATGGGCACAGTTCTGATGTCGGACTCTGGCGTACCATTATTGTGTCAAAATATTGATTTCTTCAGTAAGTAGCCGTGTAATAAGCGGGATAATGTACAGTTAGCGAGTCACTGTTGTGAAAGAATGCCTTCATATTACATATTTCCCTACTAATTATGGAGCAGCATGGAGCATTTTGTGTGGTAATCTGTGTAAGTGAGACTGTCTGATTTGTAAGCAAATAAAAATAATTCCAAGACTGTTAAAAAAAACACGATTCTTCTGCTTTTCTGATACTGCGTGGGAGACTGAAGTGCCTTGTGCCATCCTTAAGTTGTAGCACTTCCTGTATCAATGAATAACCCTGTGAAGATGAATAACTAATTAAATTTAGCACTTTCCACAAGTATTTACCCTCCTACGCTGTAAGAGCATGTGTGACTGATTCTTATTTGTGCATGCAGGCAATATCCTCTGCTTTTATTCTCTCATATCCATGTGACACCTACTAAGTGAACACTATGTTACTCGTCTGATGAACTTTAATCACTCACACAAACAGAGGAAGCAAAGACTGTGAATCTACTGTATATGTGTAAGTAGTCTTGCATCCTGGGTGTGTGTACATTTTATTTTTTTTAAGTTTGGGGCATTGTGGGACATAGAGTTCTGAGCTCATTGTGTGTTGAAGCCAATGGAGTAACACAGTAGGATATTCAATTTAACCTTCATTTATAGTCATAAAAACACAGTGACAATCAAGGGTCCTCTTTTTCAATATGCCAATTTAACAATTACAAACCCAAAAGCAACAAATGGAAAAAAGTAAATTGTCTTTATAGAAGTTTCTTGATAGTCAGTGCTTTAGTCCTCACCAGGGGGGTCCAGGCTTAATATTACGGGGGCACTGCCCCCCCTTAGAACTGCCATTACTCCCACAGAGACCCCCTGTGTGCTTTTTTATGCTTCAAGTCTATTTTTGTCGTGTTTCGTGAAGCATAATTTGCATAGACAGCTGTTTAAATCACACAAGTATCCCGCTGTATGTGTTTTTAACTTTAACCATATCTATATTGATTGATCAAGGCTCCCAGTCTGTCTGTGATTCCCCTCACTCGCTACAGTGGGAGCCGCTCACGTCTCCCTTATGTCTTGCTTCCAATGGGGGATTCCCAGTAAGATCCGGAGTAGTGGTGCAGCAGGGAAAAATGACTGGGGATGACATTACTTTCTGATTTGTCGAGTGAGTAGCTCAGGCATCAGCTGGAAGGAACGCCAGGCAGCAGCACACGAAAAATTAACTCGCTTGCCAATCTTGCCAACTGCCAATCAGATTTATTTAACTTATTAATCAGCTGTTCTGGATCTTTCCGGCCCACTTTAACCCCTGGCCATCTCACTACTTGTTGTCAAATTAATTTGGAGCCGATGGTGCGCTCTACTCCTCTTACTTAGAAATGCGGTTTGGTCCGAGAAAACCAGGCCACGTTTGAACAAAAATTTTAAAAATGGTGAAACTAATGTGATCAACACAGTGAATATGAGCTCTGTGCTTGTGAAAAGTTAGACTGTTAGATAGTGAAACATATACACATTTATTCTCAAATCTCTGACAACTGATTTTAAAATACTGTTATTCGTTTACCAATCACTTCCTGGTCTAGGACCTAATCATAGTGAAGACATGCTTTCTTCTTATGAACCTTCAAGATAACTCAGCTCATGTTGGGTCTGCTGACTGTTCCAAGGGTCACAGCAGCAACAGACAGTGAAGGTGATCTATTGACTGTATATTGACATCATACCAGCAACATTACTACAGTTTCGTACAGTTTTAATTGTGGATTATTACTATTATTTACAAATGACCACACGTTTCTTAACCTTTCTCTGTCTAAAATAAATATAAACAACATTTCTAATTAAATGAAATGGCCATTATGAAAGGCAAACTCTATGTAGAAAGAAAGGGCTGAGATCTGGTTGTGAACCACACAACCAGATCTTTTAAATCATCAGCAAAGTAATCTTGTTCTTCTATGGCTGTTTGACTTTTTCGGATACAATGTAGATGCGTTTGATCACCTGCTCTCAGTCTTCGATGCTTGAGTCATTACAGTTACGTCATATTATGATGTTTGTGTGGCTTTATGCAGTCTTCAGTAAAGTCCCCATAGTACTGTTCAATACTCAGATTACATTTCTGACTAATAACACACACACACACACACACACACACACACACACACACAAAGTAATAGAGAAAAGAGGAAAAATAAATAAAACTGTTTGGGGAAAGTGTCTGTTTGTTCAACGGTTTGTGCCTCCCACCAGTTGGAGAGGGAATCATTTATTCTCCCTGCATCCTCCGGCCACATATGTATGTGGACAAGCGAACCACCTCTGTCGTAAAGGTCAGCAAGTACTTACAAAGATAGGTCAAGAAGAGAAGTCACGCTCACTCCTAATATTTTGTGGTTCTCAAGAAATCGGTAGACACGAGTCTGTCGCTGCATAGTGAGCAGAGAGACTCTTTGGGGCGGTGATGTTGCTCCATCCTTCTCTAACCTTTAGGCCACTACTGCCCCCGTTTTCGGTGAAGTTCAAGCTTCAAAATACTTGTACCGCTCTTGCTCGACAGACCGGCTGTGTAGTATTGATTAAAATGACTACATCAGCGTGTAATTAGGGTTTTTATGGGTGAAGCCGAGGGTCATAACTTGTATCACCGGAGGGTTCCAAACTTTCTTTTAATGTCCCTGCTCAAGTTTAATGACTTGCCACCTGTGCTCCTGTTGTAGCATAAATATTAAGTTGAATTTGACCGACAACGAGCCAAAGTGTGCAAAAATGTTCTCGAGGATTGAAGTCAGCATGAGTTACCACTCCACTGTTTCACCATCAAAAGCTCAGAATTTTGATTTAGTCCTTTAAAAGAAAACATGTTCAAATGTTGTGACACGTGAAGGAGGCATATAAAACCAGCTTCTAATAGACAGCGCAGTTTACTCCGTTAGAGTGAAAGGTATGATTTTTTCCCCATTCCTCTACATAATACCTTTAATACCTCACTCCAAATAGTGTGTTTGTGTCTCTCTTCACGATAAACAGATGAAATAGACTCCTATCAGAGGGCCACGTGCTTTTTTCAGAATACCAACTGTATGCTAATTCCTCAGTCTCAGTGCTGTGTAATACAAGCTAATCCCTCTTCATTATGAGAGCAAGGCAATGGCAGTTTTGGCACTCGCCTCTTCACAGGATTTGAAAATGGGCAAGCATGGATTTCAAAGTCATCCTAGTTTGTCAGTAATGTACAATATCTTCTTTTTACTGTCAATAATGCATGTCTTTGTGTGTAAACTGGCAGTTGCCAATTAATCAGGCACTTTTTTTCAAAGTGTTAGAACGGTGCAACTTTTTTCCGACTGGAAGCTCCTAATGAAGTTACTTTTTTTTATTGATTTTTTTTTTTTTTTTTTT
>CAKALU010057713.1:0-17080 GCA_916700995.1 Hozukius guyotensis
TTGGTGTGTGTGTGTGTGTGTGTGTGTGTGTGTGTGTGTGTGTGTGCGTGTGTGTGTGTGTCTCAGACCTGGAATTAAAAACGATCAAAGCCGAGCCTGGAAAGCTATTCAGGTAGATCTGATGATAACCTCCATCTCATAAAAAGATGGGCCTCAGATGAGCAATCATGCTTTCTGACAGCAATAGTGTGAGTGTGTGTGTCTTCACGTGTGTGTGTGTGTGTGTGTGTGTGTGAAGTGCTTCCTGAGAGAGGTGACCCCTGGGGCAAAGAGGCTGATTGAAAAATAAGTTAATTTCCAGGGCCGATCGATGGGAGACAGGCGCTCAAATATCACGGGAAATTAAAATGCTCATAGCAGCCAGGCAGAGCCCTCTGCTCAGCCACTGACCCGTGCTAATTAATTTCTATGTAGTTATCATTTCATCTCAGGGCTGCGGCCCGTCTCTCGCAGGGAAAGAGGTGATAAGTTCTCCTCAATTAACTAATTATTACACTGAGAGGGTGAATTGGCTGCTAATGTGAAAGCAGAAGGCATTGTGAGGATGATGATGGAGCAGCTGACTGGTGGCTCTACCTGAATATTTCCTTTTTTTCATCACTTTGTAACTGGAATTTGTGGCTGCAAGTAATTCTAACATTGAGATAATGTTAAAGAATTTTATTGCAGGAAATATTTGACTATTTGACTACACATATTTTTTAAAAAGTTGTTCTTTTTTGTCTCATTGCCCCTCTTAAAGCAAGATGATTAAAGCATCTTCAAGATTTGAAATGTAAGAGGATAACAGAGCATCCTGTATACTGCACAGACATTACTGTATACTGCACAGACATTAATACACACCTGTATTCTGTCCTCTGGTAGCTCAGTCTTCATGGAGAGCATTTCTCTGGCGTACACGTCTGGGTAGTGGGCTTCATTAAAAGCTTTCTCCAGCTCCTCCAGCTGATAGGAAGTGAAAATGGTTCTGCAGACAAAACAAGAGAACATATAAATAAGAACTCCACTATAATTTGGATTTCTTCATATTTTCACATGTTCAATTTTGTATAATTCAAAATCACTCTACAACTGAAAAAGAAAACCAAACAAATATATAATTCTAAATATTCTTGCATTGAATTTTAAATCAAATAAAGAAATACAAGCAGATTTGTATTTTATGGAACAATTTTAGAACTGGCAATGCAGAAGTAAGAAACAGTGATAATAGAAGACAATTACTGTTCTTTCTTCTTTCTTTATCAAAGGCATAGAGAAAAGAAAAATAAATATTCCATGTGATTTTCTTTACCATCACACTTATTATTCCTAACGAAAAATCTGGCAGTATATTTAAAAAAAAAAAAAGACAAGACAGAGGAAATAAAGATGATCTTATGTAGGCTATCACTAAGAGGAATTTTAGGTTAATACCATATTAAATATATTGACATCACACAAACGTTTAATACAAAAATTAAATAGGTGTTTTGTTTGTTTAGGGTTTTATATATGACACCAAACGAAATATAGCTTCAATTATTTTATTAAATAAAACCCTAATCAAATTTGCTAAACAATATTTAATTATACATCATTCGATTATCTTGTTTTCCATTCTTTTTTTTACCTGTGTCGTCTTTTCTTCCGTTTCTTGCTCTGACTCATTGAAGATTTAGAGAACTTCTGATCACCGGAGGAGAGACTCATGTCATCAGAATCTGTGAGGAATAAACATCAGTTATCAACTCAAAATAGCAACAACAACAGCAATTATTATTATTATTATAGCTACATAAAGGATGTAGAAAATAGAAAAAAAAGTAAAATTGTTATTTCAGCATCTGATTCCCCCCCCCAACTAATATGATCGAATAGAAATGTACTTCTAAAATGGACAAGATTTTTTAAGGAAAAATATTTTAAGATAAGAAATATAAGATATTCCTTTATTAGTCCTGCAGTGGGGACATTTTCAGTGTACAGCAGCAAAGGGGATAGTGCAAAAAACAAGATGCATCAGCTAACACAGTAAAAAAAAAGAGCTAAACAAAGTGTAACAAAATATGAACCATTTAAATAGAAGGAAGTATAAAAATAGGAGCAGTATATACAGTATTGACAATAAACAGACTATTAACAAAACTGCACAAGTGGAAAATGATATTGCACAGTGAGAATGAAATGAAATTCCACCTGAAAATATCAGGTTATTTCAAGCAATATAATAATATTTCTTTTCTATCCTCTCCCCATTTTGAAAACAAAAGTTTTTATAAAGTTGCATTTGTAAAGAAAAAAAAATATTCTAACATCGTTTTTTCAGAGTGAAATCAACTTTTGGTCTCTACAGTCATTATCACTTCATCACAGGCCGAAGAGGCTTTGACGAATGCACTCTTTTATGCAAAAAAATGTCTGTTATTCATTTATTCTAGCTCATTCACAATAAACACATGACAGGCTATATATATTATAGCCTATAATAATATATAGATAGGCTATATATATTATAGCCTATAATTTGAAATGTTAATCTCTGCATCAGAACCATACAGTGTTTTACAGAGTTAACCTTCAGTATAGTAGATGTAAAATTATTATTAGTATTATTTTATTTGTATTATTAATAATAATAATAATAATTATTATTATTATTATTATTATAAAGTATTATTATTATTAATAATAATAATAATAATAAAATCCTACATTGTGTAATAGCTACATAAAGGATGTAAAAAATAGAATGCTAATGGTCTTTTAAAAAAAGGAAAAAAGGAAAATGGTTATTTTTGCATATTGAATCTTCAGCACTGATCCCCTCCCTAACTAATAGAATCAATAGAAATGTGCTTTTAAAATGGACAAGATTTATTAAGGAAAAATATTTTAAGCAATATAATAACATCATTTCTTTTTTATCCTCTCCCCATTTTGAAAACAAGTTTTTATAAAGTTGCATTTGTAAAAAATATTCTGTAAAAATATTCTAACATCGTTTTTTCAGAGTGAAATTAACTTTCATTATCACTTCATCACAGGCCGCGGAGGCTTTGACGATTGCACTCTTTTATGCAAGAAATGTCTGTTATTCACTTATTCTAGCTACATTCACAATAAAACACATGATAGGCTATATATCAAATATTAATCTCTGCATCAGAACCATACAGTGTTTTACAGAGTTAACCTTCAGTAGTTTATGTAAAACACTCACCGGTCTTTAAAAAAGAGAAATTATTAATATAATAATATAATAATCGAATAGAAATGTACTTCTAAAATGGACAAGATTTAGTAAGAAAAAATATTTAAAGCAATATAATTTATTTTTTATCTTCTCCTCAATTTGAAAACAAAAGATTTTATAAAGTTGCATTTGAAAAGAAAAAAAAATGTTCCAACATCGTTTTTGCAGAGTGAAATTAACTTTCGGTCTCTCCAGTCATTATCACTTCATCACAGGCCTGTTATTCACTTATTCTAGCTCATTCACAATAAACACATGATAGGCTATATATATAACGTAGCCTATAATTTGAAATATTAATCTCTGCATCAGAACTACACAGTGTTTACAGAGTTAACCTTCAGTACAGTTGATGTAAAACACTCACCAGAGCTGTTGGAGTGCTTCTCATCCATCTCCATCTGTGCGTCCATGTGCGCTGCAGCAGCAGCAGCTCTGTGCAGCGGCTGCAGGTGATGCACATTCTGCGCCTCTGCGAGCACCTCCAGAAAGGCCGGCTGGCTGTAAAACGAGTGTATTCCTTCTGGTCCCAGAAAACCCATCCCGACCCCGAGACCTCCGAGAGCCCCCCCGTGTCCGAGCGCCGACCTGGCCGCCAGGAGGTGCGCGCTGTGCGGCAGAGCCTCCAGAGGCCTCCTCGGTGCCACCACCGGAGGCTCCTTGTTGAGGCCGAGCAGCTCCTGGATGCCAAAGCCGGTGCGTCGGTGCACCGTGGGGGCCATCATCTTCCACACTGCTGGAGGAGGCTGATGCTGATGATGCTGATGAGATCCCAAATGGTTCACACCGGTTTGTGAGGATGATTTCTGTTTATTCTCAGAGTCTGAGAGCACAACTCCCTCCTTGCCTGTCATTTTCCACTCCCTCCAAAAAAAAAAAGTCCCTGATGCACTGAGCAGAGAGATGCTCCTCTTTATCTCTCTGCCCTCCTCTCTGCTGAACCTTTTTATCCAACAGGCAACAGGCTGCAGCCAATCACAAGAGAGGGTTGGAGACTCTCCACTCTCAAGTTTGCATGAAGCCCCATGAAGCTTTATATTAAAGTAGATTATACTATTTCTTTGCAACAAATATATATTTTGTTGCATAATATATTATATGCAACAAAATAACTGTCATATTGGTTGTTTTTTTTTGTGCCAAGACATTACTGAGTATGTGGATGGACTGTTTGACAAATAATATCATCTTTTCCAGCTGGTGATGGCAGAACAATTAGGCCCATTTTCAAAAAAAAATGATTCAGTTGTCTACAGAAGAAGTTTCACACCATAAATTCGTATTTATGTTAGTTCAGTGCGTACAAATCAAGAGTTTTATGCTATTTTCATGCTGAATTGGATTATTTTTGGGTACGGACTCTAACAAAAAACAGAGGAGGTGAAAGTGTTTTTAAAGGTCTCTCTTGTGAAAGTTCGTTACATAAAAAAACCAAAAAGGAAATGCTCTTACTTTCACTGTAAATCTTCATGTTAACTGTCATATTTTTTTTTTTTTTGTGCCAAGACATTACTGAGGATGTGGATGGACTGTTTGACAAATAATATCATCTTTTCCAGCTGGTGATGGCAGAACAATTAGGCCCATTTTTAAAAAAAAAAAAACATGATTTAGTTGTCTACAGAAGAAGCTTAATTTAAAGTTTCACACCATAAATTCGTATTTATGTTAGAAATACTAAGAGTTTTATGCTATTTTCTTTCATCCTGAAAGATGCACCAACAGTGGCCACTTTTAAATCTATAGACTCAAGACCAAACTGTTCTCAGACGCTTTTCTTAATTGATCAAATGCTGCACTTTTACTGTCTTTTGATTGTTTTTATTATCCTTTTAATTTTTTTCTTTTAACTTATACTTTTATATTCTTTTATTCGTTTTTATCTTATGCACTTTGTGCTCTTTTATCTTGCTTTTATATATGTAAAGCACTTTGAATTGCCTTTGTGTATGAAATGTGCTATATAAATAAACTTGCCTTGCTTTGAATTGGATATTTTGGGGTACCGACTTGAACAAAAAAAGAGAGATGAGGTGAAAGTGTTTTAAGTTCTGTCTTGTGAAAGTTATAAAACAAAACGAAATGCTCTTACTTTCACTGTAAATCTTCATGTTTCTGATCATGGAGTCACCAGCTCGTCTAACAGATCCACACACAGCCGGATAAATCAGCTTAATTTGCAGCACTTTTGTCCTCATTCAAACATTCAAACATGACGTCACTGTTGAAATTTAGCAGTGAGGAACCATTTTTGGACCAAAGATGAATGTTGAAATAAATATGTTTGACGTAAAGCTATATTTTAGTCAAGATAAGATTGAAAATAACATGCTGTATATATCATACAATTATTTATCATTTTTTGGAGAAAGTCATATTCAGAAGAAAAAATGGTCAGGAAGCAAGCCAAGCCTTTTAAATTATTGAATGAATATAATATGATGTATATAACAAACTCTGGTATTATGATTATTTTTATTTTGTCTTCTTTTTGTCTTGTTTTTTTTGTATCTGTTTGTACCTCTTTTAATGAGCATGTGTTCAATAAAGAAAGCATAAAAAAACAGCTTTTTGGACCAAAAATACTGAAAATCAAAAATGCTGCTTTGCTAAAATAAAACACATTATAAGCTTCATCCTATAAAGCTTAATATTTTTATTCAGCCTATAATTACAATGAATTTGGCTATTTTTATGTTATATATAACAATAATAAAAAAGAAGTAGTCTCATTTTTAATATCTGCACTTAAAAATAACGTTTGATACCATTCACCAAAATGAATTATGGAACACATAAGCTATATTTATGCAATTTAAAAATAGTTAGTAACTGTACAATTGATCTTCATAACCCAGCTTTCTATTTTAATTTTTTTTCCAATAAATAGCCAATAATGAAGCTAATCCATTAAAAAAAATGCTCATTAATTAAACAGAGGTCACATTGGATGAGGAGCAAAAAAAAAAGAGAGTGGTCAAATTAAAAGAAACACTCATAAACTCTCATGAGCCAATTTCTCTATCAGTTAATTAATCAATTCAGCTTGTTATTAGGAGGACGACACACTGATTGATCCGTTACCAGACTCTCTCCCTCTAACGTCCCATATAACCCACACTGTCATTTGCATATTCTAATTAGGTTTGTGCACTAAAACGTTTTGTCTTTGGTGGCAGTCTGGGCATCTGTTGATAGATTATTAAACGTTTTTTATTCTCTGACGGGTCACATGATGAAGAAAACAATATCCCCCAGTTCAGGGGTATTTAGGGCACACCAGGGTGGCAATTAAACATGAGACAAATATGCCACACTGTAAACAATTGCTGTTAATTTACAGCAGGATTTCAACAGTATTGACCTGTTATTGCTAAAAACAGTGCTTTACTGTTAATACAAAAGAAAACCTGTTAAATTACGCTCATAGGCCATTTTTTAACTGAACTATAATGCATTCTTAAAAAACAGCACTTGACTGCTGATCAACTGTCTAAAGTATCATCAGTAACAGTTTCATGCAGTATTTTTAGCTGTATTGTTCCTCACTCACATGTTGTTATGGTTTGCATTCTGTGCTTGTAGCCAGCTATAGACACACATTTTGGGAAAAGTGTCAACAAGTCTATTATAGCCTTTTTCCTAACAAGTGCCTTTAATTGTATTTAGTGTGACTATTCCTATGTCTGTAACCTGCTAAGTCTATTCATCTAGGCAAAAAATAATGTTTATTAAAAATGTATGTAAAAAATACAACCTAAATAGTGCATTAAAACAAATCAGTAAGATAATGTAAAAGAAAGGTGAAAAACAGCTATATAATGTATCTTTAAACAGTAAATTAACTGTAAAATACTGTGAAATTAATTTAAAAAAAACAGTTCAAACTGTATTTTTCATTAACAGTACAGAGCTGTAAATTTCAGCGACAGTATAATAATGTTAATTTTACAGTAACATAAAGGCAACCCTGCTGCCAGTTCTTTACTGTTATTTTACTGGGAAATTCTTAACAGTGCAGACAACAGATTTATTTACCTCCTGATTTTTTTCTGTTTAAGGTCTGATATCAAACACAAAAAGTTACGCAACGTTTCAGCTTATAAATCTGAGAGAAAGTAAGAGCAAAGATGTTTCATATGTCAGGGGAAATCATCTCTTCACACTCATTCATCACAGTATTTAAACCCTCAGCTCAAAATTCAAACCCACTGAAATGTGAAATGAAGTGAAAAATACTCTCATTTTCTCTTCCACACAAACCTAATCCTCTCCTAATCAGCTGTTATTCAATTATCGCAGAGTTTCAATCGTTTGGAGATAATGTGCGGCACACTTTGGACATCTGGACACATAATTACGCGCAGAGGAGAGTTTATGGAGATGAGTGGGACGCGCACGATGGAAGCGCAGATATACAGTCTTCCCATCAATGGGACATGTGGTGATGAATAAATAAATAAATAGGTGGTTCCGAAGGGACTGTTTGGGCAGCCGTGCGTTAGGCTGTCTGTCAGTGGCGGTCAAACAACCCCACAGCAGATTTAGTGCTGATGGTTTGTAATCTGAGATGTGATCAAGAGATGCAGGATTCACCCGGTCAAGTCAATTATGAGGCTCCATGTTGCTTTTGTGTGTTGCATCTCCCTGCAGGAAGAAGAGGACTAAATATATAAGGGGGGATAAAAATGCTGTATTATAATACCAAAAGACTGTTGCTGTTATAGGCTATTTAGTTTAAGACTAAGATAAATAATTTATCTTTTATTTGCCTGCAGTCAGTGTGAAATTGTAGATTAAAATGTTCACTGTGGTGGAAAATAAAATAAAAAAGTGTCCAAAGATAAATAGAAGATACAAATAAAATATTCCAGATGTTGTAAAGAAAGGGAGAGGAGTAAAGGGACTTAAATTGCAGGTATATATGTATGTATATATGTACATATTTAACTTATTTTTTTATTTTTTTATTCTCCTTTCCCTCTCTGCTACTGTAGGTGTGTACCCCACGAATAGGCGGGTGGGATGGGTGGGACGGGTGGGCACAATGTTTATTGTATATGTACACTTAAAAAAAGAAAAAAATGGAAACACTCTTTTAAGTACATGCTGCTCATTACATCATGCTACAAACATGTACATTCCTTGTTCATGTAAAGTGTCAACATCTCCAAATAAAAATGAATTTTAAAAAAATCAAATCAAAAATGCTGTATTATAATACCAAAAGACTATAGGCTGTTTAGTTTGAGACTAAGATAAATAATTTAGCTTTTATTTGCCTGAGTCAGTGTGAAATTGTATATTAAAATATTCACTGTGATGGAAAATAAAATAAAAAAAGTGTCCAAAGATAAATTAAAAAATACAAATAAAATGTCCCAGATGTTGTAAAGAACGTCAGAGTGAAAGGGAGAGGAGTAAAGGGACTTAAATTACCTCTCGGCATCTCATGAGAAGCTATTAGAGAGACATTTCATTAGAGGTGAATGAAGAGATCAATGCCATACCAACAGCTATGCTAATGAGGTTTCTACATCACACACACACACACACACACACACACACACACACACACACACACATCACACACACACACACACACACACACACGGGTGACAGCCATGAATCACATCCTTCCACTTAGATCAGGATGCAGCCAGAAACACTTCTTAGCATCCTACTGAGCAACATCACACCTCACTGCTTCTGAACAACAACCGCATCTTCTTAAAACCACCTCAGCAGGTTCATCTCCATCTTAATACTTTACAAACATCCTTGTTAAGAAAAATGCAAAATCAGAACTTGGCACTTAACACAGAGAGAGGAAACACAAATGAAATGATCTTCAGATTCAGAAACATGAATATCATTCGAGAGTTTGGTATATAGGCAACCTGATTAAACCTTTTTTACTGCAAGGGATTAAATATTATGAACATTTAACAGGAATTATTTAATAGCTTTTTTTTTTTATCCCCTTTTACATTTCAGAACTATAAAATGTGTGAAAAATACATTTAACCTGTTTCGGCATTTAAACTATTAGTTTGCACATTAATAAATTACTTAAAATTTGTTATCTATATATTTTATTTACGTTGCTGTTTAAAATAGTATCAGTCTGTCTATGACGTTACCCAACTCTAGGGCTGAACGATTTTGAAAAACTATCTTATTGCGATTATTTTGACTGACATTGCAATTGCGATATGGTTTGCGATATTAGAGGGAATGATAATTTTTACATACTAATTCTTATTTTCATTGAAAAACATATTAAAATGATTATGGTGCGATTTCAGCGGGGATTTGTACCAGACAAATATGTTTTCTTAAGTCTGTAGAATATGATATGTAGGGCAGGACATCTCGGCGGCACGAAAATATATAATTTAAAATGGTATTTTGACACACATTTCACCCTTAACAAATATTGCACCTTCTGGGATTTGAACATTTCAGTAGGCCATATTGGGATTTTGATAAAATTTCGATTAATTGTGCAGCCCTACCTAACACAAACACATCGCATGCACCAGCAACTGTAATTTGGGTTGAAATAAATGATGCCGATTTAAGAACCAGTAATGACACAGTGTCATGTGGAGGGCATGACAGTGAGCAACTGCATCATCCTTTGCTATATTTAATATGTGTAGCATGATTTAATCAATCCACTCATTTGGTGTGTTTTTTTTTAATCACTCCATGTAGCATAAATAAACTACTTGGTTCTATAAAGCACTAAAAGCTACCTTATCTACTGGGTTAGTTTTAGAGACATTGATTAAATCAGTAGTGAATATTTCCATGAAATAAAATAGTTGAATTAAGTTTAAAACAGACAATATTGTGAACTACAATAAGATGTTAAAAGGTGCAGACTGCATGAGTATACTGACTAAAAACTCAAAAATCAATAGACATGATGGCAATCCCTGCATCTCCATTTTCACTATCCTCAATTTTAACAGGCTGTTCTCAGACAACGTTTGCAGTTTTACCTACGAAAAGTAATGCACTGTATATCCCACGAAATCAATTCATATGTAAATCATATAATTGTGAACCAGGAAGTATGGGTGAGTTAAAAAAACACCAGACTTTTGCCCAGGCGACCGGTGTTCTTACCCAGTGTGAAACCAGAAGTCAACGTTAATTTATTTCTCACGTATCTTCCGTACTTAAGATACGCCACTTCTGGTGTTATTTTAACCCAAACCGCGATATTTTCCTAAACCTAAAACGAAGTACTTTTGTTGCCTAAACTTAACAGAGTTGTTCTGTGAAGATGGAAGTTTATTTTGAAAATACTGGAGTGGAAATTGACACACTCGTCATGTGTTGCTGGCTGTCAACGTTAACGCGATATAACGTGTCAAAATTGTTTTAACGCCACTAAATTCTTTAACGCATTAACGCAATAGATCTTTTGGAGGTTATAGCGGACAAGCGGGAATCTGGTGGTAAAGAGTGGAGATACTAGCATCATACAAAAACCCAAGGAAACCATTGGAACTAACCTAGCTTGTCGCAAAGGAGGTTAAATAACGCTCCGAAGTTATGCTAAATTTTGGCGAGGAAAAACTGTCATGACCATTTTCAAAGGGTTCCCTTGACCTCTGACCTCAAGATATGTGAATGAAAATGGGTTCTATGGGTACCCACGAGTCTCCCCTTTACAGACATGCCCACTTTAGTCAAGTCAGCACAATGACACACTGACAGCTGTTGTTGCCTGTCGGGCTTTTTTTTTTATTTGAGCATATTTGTTATGCTAATTGCAGTACCTGTGAGGGTTTCTGGACAATATTTGTCATTGTTTTGTGTTGTTAACTGATTTCCAATAATAAATATATACATACATTTGCATAAAGCAAACATATTTGCCCCACTCCCATATTGCTAAGAGTATAGACAAATCTCTCTTTAAGGTACATTTTGAACAGATAACAAATGTGCGATTAATTGGCGATTAACTATTTTAATCGATTGATAGCCCCAGTTACTGGACATTCGTAGGGAAAAGCATGATATCATACCAACCGTTGTATGAGGACACGTTGATTTTAAACAATTTTTACCATTCAAAGTCATTCACTACAGCTCTTCAATAAAAACATATTTGAGGCTATAACAGTCTGGGTCAGTGATGAGTTTCTGAACCAGCTCTTTCTGTCTGATCCATCTTTGTCTTTGTTTGAGGCTCCAGAAATGGCTCTTCTAATCTAGCTAATTGCCGTTTCCCAGAGCTCGGCATTTAAGAAGAAGAGCTGGGTCACCAAACAGCCGTTGATCAAAACATCCTATTAAGGTGAAGAAACAAAAGGCTCTCACAATCCTAACAATGTGCCACTGGTGATTCAACAGTTTGCTCTGTGGGCACAAAGCATTAATTAGGGCAATAACTTCATGCTATTGCCATTCTATAGTCTCCATTTCTGTATGAGTGCATCTATTTATGCTCTGAAGTTTGTCGGGGACTCTGACTTGCCGAGTGTGCCACATTCCCCCGTCCCATGTGCAGATGTGTTATTGGCGTAATGAGGAAAATACTTTGGGAAACGTGGGAGAGAGGCCCCCCAAACCCCGAAAACTTTCCTGACAAAATAATATTCATCATTGTGGTCACTCGTAACGAGAATTGACATAATTACTTGGACCCATTTCTTGTCTAATTAGCACACTTCCACAGTGGACAAGGACTAGCAGTTAGGCAGGAGAAGGGAATCGGACAGGCATGGCAGTGGCAACACAAAAAGGGGCCTCTGGTTTCAGCGTAATTAGGTGAGACAATGCCCCTGACTGTTTTGAGCTATGGCAGCGGCTCAGAGCCGGGGCCGAGCAGGCGAGCGGACGCCCCGTGAGCTACGTCTATCCGAGACCCTAATAAGCCCCTAATTGTCTTTTTTTGATTCACACAGGCAGCGCCAGCAGACATGAAGACAGCCTATTCTTGGTCTCCTGCAGAGAGCGTTTCCCTCGTCCCGCAGGACGAGAGAGATTTGAGTTGACTCACTCAGGACCTTCACTGTTGGCCCTGAGACTCTGGACAACTTGTGTTAACGTCCTGTGACAGCGTCCCAAACCTGGAGAGCTGCCAACATGTTGAAAACAGGGATGCAGGAGCCGCTATGTATGTTTCTTTACAGACAGCCAAGAGGTGCATCAGAAATTACTTCGTACTATTTTCTGAAAATAATCTTACAATCTTGGATTACCCCTTGATATCTTTGGGTACACAATCAGCTGAATATAGTAAATCTTGAATACACAAGGCAAGAGTTGATCATGCTCAAGCCTGGCAGTCCTTCTCTATGTACATAATAAACTTTATATTTAAGAAGAACTGAAAGCAAATACTATTGTCAAAGATAATACTGTACCTCTTCATCTTTGTTATATGTCTCTTTTTGTTAATAACATTTCAATAACCGACTTAATATTAAGGCCTGTTTAGGTTGATTTAGTTATGACAGGAAATGTAGTTAGTTAACATAATGTTAAACTGTCACCAATTACATGAACAGTATTCATTTGAAGACCTGATAATATTCACTCTCCTTTTCAACGTATCGTCATTTAACGGTTCATATGATATCTTACGAAAAGTTATTCCTCATTCTTTATTTGTTTTCCTACGAATGTCAAGCAATGTGTGTCAATTTCCGCTCATTGCCGCAGTCTTTTCAAAATAAACTTCCGTCTTAACAGGAAACAACTTGGGTTGGTTTAGGCAACAAAACTACTTAGTTAGGTTTAGGAAAAGATTTTAGGAGAAGATCGTTTACGTCATTACGTGACAAATAAATCAACGTTGACTTCTGGTTTTACATGGGTTACAAACACTGGTCTCCTGTTATTTTACCCATCCATCCACCCTGACCTCCTCCCTAAATGGCGTTTATCGTTCTTTCATGGGATATATACGAATTACAGTACATTGCTTTTCGCTGGTATAGCTACGAACGGTGTATGAGAACAACTTATCCTTTTAGTTCTGTTTTGGTCTCCACCAACTCCTGAGGGAAATATCAGACAGTTTAGCTGTTAAAAGCTCCACTGTGTTCACCAGCTAGACGCTAGTCTGCTGTTTGGTGCTGGGCAGGGAGCGAACAGTGGGTTTATCAGGGCATTTTCTTGCTGAAAACAGCTGATGATGCTGATGAGAGAGTCGGGTGATAATCATCTGTGGGTTTGTCACGATGAACAACCCCTTTCCCATTACATTTGATCCATTCATATAAAAATACTAGGGCTGTCAATCAATTAAAATATTTAATTGTGATTAATCTTGACTATGACTTACACAAAACCGCATGTGATTTTCATAAAGTGGGCAATGTCTGTAAAGGGGAGACTCGTGGGTACCCATAGAACCCATTTTCATTCACATATCTGGAGGTCAGAGGTCAAGGGACCCCTTTCAAAATGGCCATGCCAGTTTTTCCTCGCCAAAATTTAGTGTAGGTTTGGAGCGTTATTGAGCGACAAGCTAGTATGACATGGTTGGTACTAATGGATTCCTTAGGTTTTCATATTTCATATGGTGCCAGTATCTTCACTCTAGTTTTAGACCTGAGCCCGCTACAACCTCTGAAAGATCGAATAGCGGCCGAGGTTAATTAAAAAACGCAAGTTGCCTTAATGCGTTAAAGAAATTTGAAATTATTATTTAGTATTGATATATAAAATAATGATCATTCACAGCAGTGAAACAACTTCACAAACATGACACTGAATGGTCGTCACCTTTTCTGTTCAGTTCTGTTCTGTTCAAAAAATTACAAAATGCAGCTTCCACTGTGATGAAATCAACATTCAGCTTGCTAACTTACATCAAATAATTTGTCTTAGCTAGAACTGAATATATTATTATTATCAGATTCACTTTCTTTTTTCTTGCAGCTTAAGGAAACTATGAACCACAAGCAGCTGGACTCTACAGGCTGCATTTCAACACTGAGCCTGTTTAACCAAACACACACAGACTGGTCCATATGTTTGAGGCCACGTCTGATGGCAGGTGGTACCCAGAAGACTCACTATATTTCATAACTCCCTCTCTCTGACATCCCCTGCGGTCATGGCCTCTCCGCTCAGAGGAACGTCAATCCGATGTGCCCTCACTCCTTTAATTAGCTGTCAATTAGTGCAAATGAATCAACTCTTCGCCTAATTAAGCAATGCCACCAGGCAGCTCCCATATACGGGCCATTGTGTGGGCAGCATGAGAAAACCACAGCTAGCAAACTCGCTTTGGATCACGGGTGCAACTTAACGATCACACTGACACACTGTGTCCAGGGAGCCGTGTGTGTGTGTGTGTGTGTGTGTGTGTGTGTGTGTGTGTGTGTGTGTGTGTGTGTAAGGGAGGGTGAAGTTACACACTTTACGATACAGTGATCAGGCAATGCTAAATGATTTTTCTGAATCATACTCTGTTATTTTATGTATCTTGAGCACCATGATCGCTTCAGTCCACTTGCATAATTTCCTATTTTTAACCCACTGTCACATTTACAAAAACACACTCTCACACGAGCACTTAACTCTCCATTTAGGCCTTTAAATGTTTCTAATCTTCTAATCCCCCGAACAGCTCGTAGTTCCATGCCTGATTTGGATCGCTGCTCTGTGGATTTAGCACCAGCTTGTCTTTTACTGAGAAGACTTACTTTCACCAAACATGTCACTCATGCCATGCCGGATGATTTAAACCTGGGGGCCGTTTTTAAATGGCCCACGGTGAATTTTTTTTAATAAACTAGAATATGGCTTGAGCATATTTCTAACAAATTGCACTGTATGTACATTGCACATCCTAGTTTGAACACTACAGTTGATGTCGAGTAAATTTAGTGGAATTATCTCTGTCTTAACCTCTTGGAAAATGTGGTGTTTGGTTTGTTCAAAAACCCCAAAACAATATTTTCTTATAATAAATTTGATACATTTTCTTTTAATCTTTTATTCATAAATATAAATTTAACAATAAATACCTTATTTTGTTGTTTTCTTGAAGGATGTTGAGCAATGTGTGAACTCACTTTCTAATTCGACTAAGAAAAAGGCTATTAAGACACTCAATATATGTAGGTTTTAATATTTTTGTTTAGTGTGATATACCCCTGGCTCTTTTGTTATTGTTATACTGAATGTGAATTATGTTCTTTTGTTTAATAAAGAAAGAAAATAGAGATAAGTAGAATAGTAAAATAGCATGACGCCGTGGGTTTGTTTTCCTCCTGTCCTCCCCAAATTTTTGAGTCACCAGCCGCCCCTGATCTTAATATTAGACTTACAGATTTTCATCTTACATTTACATTGTACTCTTTTAAGTGGGCGCTTGGGCCGTGAACAGAAACCAATATTTGACAATTTCTGCCTGTTTTAACTTCACCTATTTACAGATTTACACATGAAGTCATAATATTTTAAGTGGACACTTTAGCAGCAGATGCAAAAATACTTTTTATAATATGTGGGCACACCAATAAACTACTGTAATGTCAAACATTAAACTGTTTAGTAGTGTTGCGTTATTTTGATAGAAAATTCATTTTCTATGGCACATGGGGTTTTCTGGTCTAGAAACACAGATTTTCTTTTGGTGTAACTGGTTGAAAACTACGCATTTACTAATGTTTGGCCCATGACTCAATCAAAAAAGTTTGGCCATCCCTGATTTAATCTGTCACTGTATTTGTTGATGCATTTTAAAAAAGGTGAGAGCATGTGAACTCTTTTCTGTTTGATTTCCAGGTAACTCTTTTTTTCTCTCAATTCAAGTGACATTTTCTAGAATATCTGAATAATCAAGTCTTTAGCTGTGACCTTCCTCCGGTCAGCCAACTTTTTTGATCCACATGAAACGGTTATTTTTGACAATGAACAGAGTTTTCAAAAATGTTTATGATTTCCCTGGGATTAATACCCCGTGTTTTCCTCCCACTTACAACCTCAGACTCCAGAAAATGATGTTGTCATGCAGTCCACATACTTAATTTACAGTCGGAGTGGAAATGTAATCTCTTCAAAACATCTGTTCACTTCTGACTCTCAAGACAAGAGCCTGATTTTTTATTCTTAAGAGTGATATTGTTTTCAGTCGACTGAATAAAATATTGGCATCAGCTTTGATATAAGTCTACAGTTACACAGTGATTTTTCAAGGTTGCTTCATTACTGAGAAAGAACTTATAACCACAAACTTAAATCTAATTTTCACTCAAAGTGGACGGGATATTTTACACTCACATAACACACACGAGAGGATGAATACTGAGGAATGAATCTGTTAAGGTGTTGCAAAAGGTCAAGTGGGTGACTAATTAAACAATCTGCACCTCATTGATTGAATGAGCTGCATAGGTGACCTGAACAGTTATTGCAGTGATAAATCAATTAGTAAAACATTACAAGTAAAAATATATCAAATGTTTATCTTGGAATGGCTGCAGAGCCGTAGCTAGGATTTTACTAGTATAAATACTGAGGTCATGAGTCGAAGTCCACCCAAGACACCAAAAAAAAGTGTTCCGAATTTTTTTTAAATTATTTAGATGTTTCATTTATTGAGTTAGTTGTTTAATTATATTTTTGCACGTTTTATTGAAATTTGGCAGGACATCAACTTCAACATCAACAGTCTGGGGCTGTCACGATAATGAGTTCATCGCGATATCTATAGAAAATTTGAAAGAAAAAAATATGAATAATGTTATCTGTAGAATTTATCTTTAACTTTGTTTATTGTATGCTTTGTTTCTTTTTTGGGGAATGCACTACACTCAAAATACGAGTGTACGGAGGTGGAGAGAGAGTTTGTAACCA
>CAKALU010057714.1:0-12046 GCA_916700995.1 Hozukius guyotensis
AAAGCATAAAGTATATAAAGTATAAAGTATAAAGTATATAAAGTATATAAAGTATAAAGTATAAAGTATAAAGCATAAAGTATAAAGCATAAAGTATAAAGTATAAAGTATAAAGCATAAAGTATAAAGTATAAAGTATAAAGTATATAAAGTATAAAGTATAAAGCATAAAGTATATAAAGTATAAAGTATAAAGCATAAAGTATATAAAGTATAAAGTATAAAGTATAAAGCATAAAGTATAAAGTATAAAGTATAAAGTATAAAGTATAAAGTATATAAAGTATAAAGTATAAAGTATAAAGTATATAAAGTATAAAGTATATAAAGTATATAAAGTATAAAGTATAAAGTATATAAAGTATAGAGTATAAAGGGAGGAGAGTGACTCACAGCGACAGACGGGTTTGGGCGTGTCCCACTTGCCCATCTTGTTGCACAGCGTTGAGTTCCATCCCATCAGGATGAAGCCGGGCAGACAGCTGTAGTGAAGCACCGTCTCCTCCACCGGGGGCCCCGGGGGCCAAGAAGACACCCGGCCATTCTCCAATGACGTCCACACCCGAGGACACAACAACACTGGAACAGAGAGACGGACGAGGCTGTATTTCAGCTGGGAGATGAATGAATGAATGTGTGAGTGAGTGAGTGGAGGTTAAACTCACAGCATCTGCTGCGCTCGCTCAGATCGGTCCAGGTGCCGTTGAGCAAACACTTCCTGACCTTTGGTCCCACGATCAGCCTGTTGCCCCTGCAGATGTACTCGATCTCATAGTCTACCGGGAGCACCTGCACGCTGCGGATCTACACACACACACACACACACAGAATTAGAATCAGTACAGTAGAAATAGATCACAACATAGATGTGGTTATTATTGTTTGTACAAGCAGAAAATAGATTTTGATGGTCAACCAAACGTCTGTACCGACCTGCTCTTGTGTCAGACCTCTGTACCGTATCCCTCCGTCTCTGGGAGGACGGATGATGGCACAACCTGAGAGAGAGACACGTCGTCAGGTGAAGCAGAATAAGACACAGTCGTCCCTCCAGCTCCGATCTGTCTCTGATAATCAGCTGCAGGACAGACAGACCGCTCTGCTGGATCCTGGCAGCCACATAGACTTCAGACTAAAGCTAAATGTAAGAGTTTTAAAACCACATTTTAAAGAATAACTATGTTTCATAAGGCCGCCAAATGTCATGAAAAGAGCAAACCAACAAGGAACTGATCCACTAACAAGTATTGTGTGTATCTAAAGCCTGATAAATCTTCTTCCTCTGAGCCACAGAGCTCCATCCACATAAAAGGTGTAGAAATTACCCTTTAACACTGAATATTCAGTGAAATTAATCCTGATTTGAACACTATAAATCATCCAAATAATTCTTAGTGACAGGATAAATGACACGACAACAGGTACCGATGAGCACACAATGAGTCAAACAAAAAGCCGGAGATGAAAAACAAAGTAGAAATAAAGAGAAACAGAACGTTTTGCAGGAAGTCAGAAAAGCCTTTTCTAAATAAAGGTGTCTTTCTTTTATTTAGAAAAGTCTTTCTGACTGATTCATGACCCGACCACTAGATGGAGACCTCTGTTGTGTTTCCAGCAGCCTGGCAGCATCTAATGTTTCTCCAGTGAGACAGAGTCTGTGAGGTTTGTGCTCGTTGCTGTTTGCAGAGCTTATCTGTAAACTGAGTTATGGTTTCATATGAAGATGTTGATGGGGACGAAGTTAATGGAGCCTGACGAGCAGGGAGGAGACAGATTTACATATTCAGATTGACACTGATGTACTTAAAGGGACTGTGTGTAAGAATCAGAAATGTCTTGTTAACAGCGACACCTGTGGCCGTTAAGTCAACTAAAGTCAGCGTCCTGTTGCTGGCGCTTGTACTCGCTCTACATAGACATGAAGGAGCATCGCTCAACACAGTGAGGAGACACACGTCAGCTAAAAGCACAATATCACTCTATATTTCAGCTGCTTGGCAGTAATGTTAGCTGACCAGACGAAGGTCTCTCCATGAATCAATGCTGATCCTAGTGTTGGCTTTTCCCGCCTCGGCCTCCCGACCGCGGCCGGAGGGAACAGGGGAGACGCCGGAGTTTTGGTCGGAGACGATATTGTTTCTCTCTGCGGAGCCCCGTCACTTCACAAGACACGGGAAACCTCTGTTGGTCTGGAGGAGCTGCAGCAGTTATTTCTGCACAAACGTCCACTGTACATTCACTAGATATTCTCAGAGCTAAACTAACTCTTCTGCAGTGACTCCCTGAATAAAGTACATGTTAAAGGACTAAACTAATAAATGAATGAAGGCAGGTTAGACCGACGCTGCTGGGAGCCTCTCAGCATCCTCAACCTGACCAGCCTTAATAGTAATAAATAAATAATAAAAAGAGGTTGGTGTGAGAAATGAGCAGAAAAAAGACGACACACAGAGGGGGGGCATAGACTCTTTGATTAAAACGTCAGGCTAGCTTTGATGTCGATGGGAAGTGACCTTGATACACAGCACCCACCACCTCACTTCACACCATGGCCTTTAGTAATCCATTAAAGCAAATGAAATCCATCCGTCCTCCTCAGAGCCTCCTCTGTGTGTCGGTATTCCTTCTCTCCTGCTTGTTTCACTGAAGCCTCAGCACAGATATCTCCTGTGTGTGTGTCTGGTTATCCTCCGTCTCTCCTCCTCTCACTGCCCCCCCCCCGGGGGATAATAGATCTGCCATTCCACGCAGGTTCACCCTCAGTGTAAAACCCGGATTACTAAACAGTCACCGCATTTCTCACCGGAGGCCGGGAAAGACCACTAGACGTGACTCTCATCGCAAACACCCCGACCCCTCACCGCTCAGCAGAAAGAGAGATGACAGCTCACTGATCTGACGACAGGTTTACGTCTGTATGACAGAGATCTGACATCTGACTCTGAGCGTTAGCGTCAAACCATAAGAAGAAGTACTACCAAGTTTACAGCAAATATTCATCAGTGGTTCCAACTCCTTATTGGTTGCAGATTGTTTTTTAAATGCCGAGCCGAGCCGAGCCGAGCCGAGCCGTTAGAGGTGGGAAATGTCCAGTATGAGCTGAGGCAGCAGTTTCATGCTCCGACTCTGACTGATATGACGGAGAGGAAAGGGACAGAGACATGACTGTAGAACTGAAGACACACAACGGATCCAGCAGCTTCCCAGAAAGCTGTTCATGTCCCGGACCTGAAGTTTCACTTTCACGTTACAATCATCTGCTCGTTGGTGTCCCGTGTTCACAATGTTCAGTTACACTTTAACTGTACAAACGCGGTCGTTTTAAGCCCAACCATGTAGTTCTTTCCTAAATGAAGCTTAGCGTTAGTTCATACAGGACACGGAAGTTGAGATCACTATCAGACACACACACCAATCACAGCCCGTTCTCACGACAAGGCGGTCCATTCAAATAGAGCTCCCTCCTCACTGCTCACTGCTACGCACCGCTGCTGCTGGCAAACCCCCACAGCCTCCACCTTCTAGTTCAGAGTCCTAACATGCACGGCTCAAAGGTTAAAATGGTTTTCTATATCTCGCCTTGGGCCTACTGTTGTATACTAGGTGGGGGGTTTTCTGCATTGCGCTTAGCATGCCGCTTGGCTAATCCAGGGAGCATCTCGAGAGTGGAGCCATCAACGCCGAGCAGAACTGTATGTCCTGTACTGTATTCATACTGTATGACCTCCGTCATGTTCTCACTGACGTTGGTTTGTCTGTCTGTCTGTCTGTTAGCAGGATTACTCCACAAGTCCGTGATGGATTTGAATGACATTTTTTGGAGGGGTGAGGTGTGGCACATGAACAATCTATTAGATTTTGGTGGCGGTCACCAGTCACGGCCGATCAGCTGAAAAATGTCCAGTTCTGACCGGCTGCAGGTCGATCGGAGCATCTCGAGCTGCAACCACAACCTACTTTATACAGACAACTGGAGACACTGTTTCAGAGACAAAGGTGCGTGTGAGACAGCGTGGTCATTACCGGCTGATGTATTATAGGCCGACGCTCTGAGTAAGGGCAACACGGCAGAGAGGAAGAGAAGAAAGGACAGCGCCATCCCTCTACCTGAAACACAAGAGACACAGAGGAGAATACTTTCAAAGGAGGAAGTTAACAGAGAGAGAGAGAGAGAGAGAGAGAGAGAGAGAGAGAGAGAGACAGCTGCAACTGCTCCAGGAAAAGAGCATGAAAAAACTAAAAGGAAAACTGCACTATAAAACGCTGTCGTTGATGTATCATGTACACAATATGTTGGTTAATGTTTTGTTTTTTACTTCAGTTGACAACTGGCTCCATGTGGATGTGTGTCTCAGTGGCTGCTGTGATGCGTCTAGTGTGTAGGCGTAGTCGTCTAGTGTGGACGTAGTGGGTAGTGAGCTTTCTGCCTCTCGCTTTCAGCCCTCACCGCTGGCTAGCGCCGCTGCTCGCAGCTCCGCCAAAAGGAGAGCTGAGTACGTAAGTCTTTCCCTGCTAGTACATAACCTCTCACACAGCAAGCCCCATGTAGTGACTCCTCTAACGGCGTTATATGCCGGGCGACACTGACAACTGAGTGCCCAACGGCCTCAGGCAGAACTACAGGGGACTACAGCGGACTCGGAGGAGGGTTGGCCCCCAGACATGCAGAGCGTAGGCCCACCAACGAGTGGACACATGACCCAACCCCCAGCTATAGGGAAAGAGCTACGGGAGTAAACCCAGACAGAAACTCCAGAGTGAAGCCCCGTAGGCGGCTGGATGTCAAACCCTGACTTCCCTCTGGCAGCTTCTGCAGCCAAGCTAATGCCAAGTGTACTGCTCTGCTCTCTCTTGGATCACACCAGCAAGGCCGAGAGGGCGGTCTTGGAGTCTGGGCAGCTCAGGACCTCCATAGCAAAGGTGGGCCTGCATCCTGGAGACGTCACTTCAGTGCCGCTGTTCTCAGCGTCTAAATCAACGCATGTAAATGATGTGATGTTGCATCCCATGTTACATTCCATCAAGGTTTCACTGCTGACAGAGATCTAAAACAGGGCTGCACCATCTGGTTATTAGTTTGTCAGGATCGATATGTTGCCTTGTCGCCTTTTTAATATGTCAAACTTCCTGTGCATTTTTTGCAAAGTTTTGTGATGGCAAACGGCGATACTGCAACTTCCGAGTCCGTCATGTGATGCCATCGGGCCCAAAAATACTTTTTCCCATAGACTTCCATTGGGAAAGGGACGTCTGTAACTCAGAGGATCTTTTATTTTGAGGTGAATCAACTCTCCAGTATGAACACTCTAATAGTCCTGATTTAAATCATTAAGTTTTTAAAGTTGTAAAACGCACTTACAGCTGAATCCAGAGTTATTTCCCTTCCTCCGTTCATGTGAGTGAGACCCAGACTGTAACGACCGCGTTGGGACCTCGGGACCGAGTCATGTGACGGAGCGGAAGCTACTGCGCATGTTCCCTGGGCCCAATGGATGCGGAAAATCGCCGGAAGATCCGGATACTTTTCCTGACAGAAGTGGAGCCATTTTGATCTCCTCAGGAAGCACAGTCTGCTTTGGCCCTCCTTGTAGAGGTGGTGTGTGTGTGCCGGCCATAGCCAGGATCTGAGACTCCACTATTTGAATAGCAGCTTTTATTTGAGAGTTGATGTTGTTTTGGAACCCCTGAAACCATTATCTCTATTCTAATACGTAGACACAACAAACAGAAACTAATTGACTTGTGAATGGAGTTGTGTGTCGCCTCCCCTCTGCTGCCGTGCATACAGAGTCCTGCACGGCGGCTTTAAATATTCAGAGCCAGGCAACACCTCGGCCTCCTTATCAACACGGCTTTCATCTGGATCCCTGCTGAAACAGCTTCCATCCTCTCTCATCCAGATAAATCTCTGGATTCTGAGAAGGAATCCAAAATGCCAATTCTCATTCTCGCCAAAAATCACCAGGGACGTCTGAGATCAGGAAGGAACGGGACGTGACTAGACATGAGGCAATAAAGGGGAAACGGCCTCAACGTGAATCCAATAAGACTCTGGCACATTAGCCAGACGATAATGTGTTCACACAGATTCAGCTCTCACTGTCCACCCACACCAGACACTGCATTCTGAACCAGCACTTTTTAAAAAGACAGGCCAGAATCCACGCTGCATTACAGCTTATAAATGTGACTAAATAGGTTATCTTGACCCTTGACTTCCCTATAATTCACTTCCCTTCGTTTGAATGGTTTCATAATCCCCCGACTCGGCTGCCGGAGGGCCCGGCGCTCCCGATCGGCTGAACTCTGAGATAGAGCACTTTCTAATACGACAGGAGAGGTAATGTCATTTTACCCTCCTTCCAATCTGATCCTGAAAAGATGAAAGACATCTCCTGCAACAATCTTATGCAAATGAGAGCGAACGAAAGAGAGAGAGAGAGAGAGAGAGAGAGAGAGGAGAGGGCTGCTGGAGAGATGGAGAGTAGTAGAGATAGGAAGTGATGGAGACGGAGTAATAACACTGATGAGTGCTTATAAAACCACCGCACAGAATAAAAGAGGTGGAGTGCAGGTTGTGGTTTGGTGGAGGCTAGTCCGTTATGACGGGTAGTGGGAGATCTCACACTGATGGGACATGTCCTTTTCCACGCTTCCAATTCATTGTCTATGTGAGCAGCCGTGCAATGCATTCTGATAGCGTGGCGGCAGCGATTCGAGAGACGGATGGTACGTGTCCACCGGGGCGTTTTTTAATCGCGAGGGCACGCCTCGCTTCCCAGCGTCGGACGCTTGGTGGGCTGCCACTAGACGCAACACACTCGGCTCCTGATTGGACGAACGCTTTCCCTCCGTGAGCTGCCGCTCCCAGCTTTCAAACCAGAAACAATACGGAGGCTCGTTTGGAAACTTTCTTCTCTTATTTCACGAAAATAGTTCACTGAGATGTTTATCTGAAAACATTTTGAGGAGAGAAATAATCCTGCAGCTGCTGAATCTGTCTTTATTTGAGATCGACAACGTTTATTTTAAAAGATTCTAGAGAGTTTCCACAGACTAACTCCTCAGTCTAACGCTTCGTCCACACTGGGAACGTCAGGAGCGCGTGGCGGCTGTGTCGCGTCGCGGGGCGGCTGCGTCGCGTGTGGCTGCGTTTCTGCTGCTGCTGCCAGCCCTTTCTTTCTACATAGAGTTCTCCTTTCATAATGGCCGTTTCATTTCATTATAAATATAATTTATATTTATTTTAGACAGAGAAAGGTTCAGAAACGTGTGGTAATTTGTAAATAATAGTAATAATCCACCATTAAAACTCCGTACTATATTCATTCATGGAGCTCTGCAAGTCACTGCATGTTCTACAACACTGTCCAGCACATATTTCAGAATAAAAGCCTCGTGTTAACAAATGAAGGAATTCTGTCCACAGAAAAAAACAGTTGAGGGCTTTTATTTTGAAATGAAAGCAGGAAGTGTTGATTTAAAAAAAAAATCTGGACTTTTTTTCATCTCCGTAACATATTCTACAGATAGAGACGTGTAAACTGTAGTAATGTAGCTGATATGATGTTAATATACAGTCAATAGATCACCTTCACTGGCTGTTCCTTTTATTTTATTTCTCTTTTAACCTATTCTTTATATTCTTTTATTCATTTTTATCTTATGCACTTTGTGTTCTTTAACATGAATAGAAGTTGGTTTATTATATTTAGTGTTAAATATTTCACTGCCTTGTATCTAACTGAATCAGCAGGTCCTGCAGTTGCTATTTTTATTATTGTCTAATAAAAGCTGTATGTATTTGCCATTAATCGTTGTTTACTTGTTAATATCTATAATTAATTTATCCCTGATTCCCTCACAAGAAAACCTTTGAGGAATCCTGACCTGTCCAGTATCACAGATTTATTTCACAATCACACTGACTGAAGTTACTGTATCGATTTCAAATCATTGAATCTTATCGTATCGCTCTAGATGAGCCAGATATCGTCCTGGAATCGTATCAGAACCATGGAAATCGTATCGTATCGTATCGTAGTCAAAACTTTGTTACACCCCTACTGTTTAATTGCTCTTTACTGTCTGTTTTACACTGTTGCTAGAATGTCCATTTCCTGTAATGTAATAAACAATAAAGTTCTTCTTTTCTATCTTCAGCGAATTTTGTTTTTTTTTACTCAAATAAGAATTTCGTAAGCAGAATTAATCAAATCTAAAGGATACCCTCTTCTATCTGAGAATCATACCCCTAAACATGTTGTGTTCAGACTGGAGATCATCAGGTACATCACACGGTCAGTAGATGTACCTAAAGACCTGAAAACCTAAAGACCTAAAGACCTTTGGACTGAAAGCACAAATCCTCAGGGACTTGTCACGTGGACCGTGAGGCGCTGGGAAGGGCGGTGTGCTCGGCCCAACGCATCACCGGGTAGCGAGCTGCCCAGCCTGCAGGAGCTGTGCACCGAGCGGTGCCTCAGGAAGTCCCTGAGGGGCATTAAGGACACCACACACCCCCATTACAGCCTGTTGTCCCTCCTGTCCTCTGGTAGAAGATACAGGACCCCCAGGAGGACTCACACCAGCAGACTGAGGAACAGTTTGTCCCCCCCGAGGCCATGAGACTGTTGAACAGATAACTCATACAATTCTCTCTATCACAAAAAGTGCAATAAACAAGTGAGAAAATAAAAAAATTAAATAAAAAATGCCTGTGCAATATTTTATAGTATGCAACCTCTACTGCTCCCATATATATATATATATATATATATATATATATCTGCTTCTATATTTACCATATACCACAACCAGCACTGCTCCCAGTAGACCACTTACACACCAAAAACTGACAATAACTGCACTTTACTGTACACTGACTGTGCAACATCATCAGTACTACTCAGGTGTAATTCATACTGTGCAATATTATCAGGTGGAATTTCATTCTCACTGTGCAATATCATTTTTCCGCTTGTGCAATTTGTTAATAGTCTGTTTATTGTCATTACTGTATATACTGCTCCTATTTTTATACTTCCTTCTATTTAAATGGTTCATATTTTGTTTAGCTCTTTTTTTACTGTGTTAGCTGATGCTTCTTGTTTTCTGCTCCTTTGCTGCTGTGCACTGCAAATGTCTTATCTTATCTTACCTTATCTTATCTTACCAAGTATTTCCTTTATTATTGAACTGTATATTATTTGTAAATACACTATTATTTTTATTTTATTTTATTTTTTGCTACATAACTTGCTGTTTTCTTAATGGAGCTTCACAGGATTGTACCTGTATAACCGGTGTGACAATAAACATCTGGAATCTTGAAGAAGTGTAATATCTGTTGATTAATATCAGAACTGTAAAATGATAAATCTTTATATCTAACAGTGAATCATTAGTTTATTAAGATTTCACACTGACTGGTTGATCTCTGATCTGCAGCAGCACACTGACCAGAGCTGCTGCCATCACAGCTGCACACAGCTGCACACCTCCAGCCTGCATCACTGTCTACTACACCTACTGTACACGCTCACATGCACACACACTGACATATACAAACTGCCGCGTGCGTGACAGCGCACGTGCAAGCGCAGAATTATGCCCACGAGCGACTGCTACCAAACAGGTGTGATTGTGATGTTCAGGTGAATGAAAATCACCTCAACAGCATCATGGAAGGATGTCAACATGGCAGCCTGCTGCTGAACACCAAGTTACAGCCTGGCAGTATCAATACACACTGTGGATCAATAATCATAATAATAATGATGATAATAATGATGCTCAGATGTGTGCTGTTGTTGTGTGTTTGCAGCCCGCATGGTGTCATCATGTCAGTCAGTCTAAAGTTGAACATGTAATCCATTAATCTCACACTGAGCTGGAGTCAGATACTCACTACAGGAGGTTCTGATCAGGTTCTGATCACTGATCACTACTGCTGCTGCTGCTGCTGCTGGGCTCAGTCTGCAGCACTGGGCGGAACCGAGCCGTTAGTCCAGTGAGTGGTCCTGGTCCAGAGAGCGGTTCTGGTGCATGGAGCGGTTCGGGTGCATGGAGCAGTCCAGGTTCTGGTGCACCGAGCGGTCCTGGTCCAGAGAGCGGTCCTGGTCCTGGTCCAGATAGAATCCTGTCAGCTCCCAGCTGCTTGTCGAGCTGATCCTCTGAGCCACGGCGGCTCTGTGTAGCTACTCACACACACACACACGCACGCACGCACGTGCACGCACACGCACACACGCGCACGCTGACGGTGTTTCACGGTGGAGCTCCCTCACTCTCTGGTGACGTCACTGAGAGATGCAGCCTGAGATGCTGCGTTCAGGTCCCATCAGGAAAATCCTGCAAGTCATTTTAACCTGAATAAATTAGACCCAAACTAACAGTTTATCTCGGTTTGTTAGATGTTATAAATATTACCAGGTTCCCAGCTGTGTTACACCGGAATTATTGTTATTTATTAACAATCGACAAGGCAAGCAATTCAGACTATTATTATAGAATATAATATAAACTCTGGGGGTCTATTCTATGATGGAGTATTTATTATTAGGGCCCCATTGAGGGGAAAACAATCTGAGATTAAGAGAATAAAGTCATAATATTACGCAAATAAAGTCATAACTTTACGAGAATAAAGTCATAATATTATGAGAAAAAAGTCCTCATTTAATGAGAATAAAGTCATAATATTACGAGAATAAAGTCATAATATTACAAGAAAAGAAGTCGTAGTATTATGAGAATAAAGTCAGAACTCAGAAAAAAGGTCTGAAAAAATCTCCGTAACAAAATGTCAAAAAAAAAGTTTGAAAAAAGTCTATACAATGTCTGAAAAAGGTTAAAAAATAAAATTTAAAAAAGTCTGAAAAATGTCACCGAAAAAAAGTCTGAAAAGAAAGTTTGAAAAATGCTGGAAAAACAGTCTAAACAATGTCTGAAAAAAATTTTAAAAAAAAAAGTCTGAAAAATGTCTGAAAAAATGTCTAAAAAAGGTTTGAAAAATGCTGGAAAAAAAGACACTGAAAAAAGTCTGAAAAATAAAGTTGGAAAAACGTTGGAAAAAAAAGTCTGAAAAATGTCTGGAAAAATGTCTCAAAAAAAGTTTGAAAAATGTTGGTAAAAAAGTCTAAACAATGTCTGAAAAAAAAAAAAAAAATCTTGAAAAAGTCAAAAAAAGATATTCGGAAAAAAAAGTCTGAAAAATCTCCGTAACAAAATGTCAAAAAAAAAGTTTGAAAAAAGTCTAAACAATGTCTGAAACAGGTGAAAAAATAAAATTAAAAAAAGTCTGAAAAAAAAAGTTTGAAAAATGCTGGAAAAAAAGTCTGAAAAATGTCTGAAAAGAAAAGTTTGAAAAATATTCGAAAAAAAAGTCTGAAAAAATCTCCGTAAAAAAAATGTCAAAAAAAAAGTTTGAAAAGAGCGTAAACAATGTCTGAAAAAGGTGAAAAAATAAAATAAAAAAAGTCTGAAAAATGTCCCCAAAAAAAAGTCTGAAAACAAAGTTTGAAAAATGCTGGAAAAAAAGTCTGAAAATGTCTGAAAAAAAAGTCTGAAAAAAAAAGTTTGAAAAAAAAAAAAAAAAGAGTCTGAAAAATGTCTGAAAAAATGTCGAAAAAGAAGTTTGAAAAATGCTGGAAAAAAAGACACTGAAAAAAGTCTGAAAAAAAAAGTTTGAAAAATATTGGGAAAAAAAGTCTGAAAGATGTCTGGAAAAATGTCTCAAAAAAAGTTTGAAAAATGTTGTTAAAAAAGTCTAAACAATGTCTGAAAAAAAAAAAAATCTTGAAAAAGTCTAAAAAAAAAAGTTTGAAAGATATTCGAAAAAAAGTCTGAAAAAATCTCCGTAATAAAATGTCAAAAAAAAAGTTTGAAAAAAGTCTAAACAATGTCTGAAAAAGGTGAAAAATAAGAGTGAAAAATGTCTGAAAAAATGTCTAAAAAAAAGTTTGAAAAATGCTGGAAAAAAAGACACTGAAAAAAGTCTGAAAAAAAAAGTTTGAAAAATATTGGGAAAAAAAGTCTAAACAAT
>CAKALU010057715.1:0-13641 GCA_916700995.1 Hozukius guyotensis
TAGGTTTAGGAAAAGATCGACTTGGTTAGGTTTAGGCAACAAACTACTTAGTTAGGTTTAGGAAAAGATCGACTTGGTTAGGTTTAGGCAACAAACTAGTTAGGTTTAGGAAAAGATCGACTTGGTTAGGTTTAGGCAACAAACTACTTAGTTAGGTTTAGGAAAAGATCGACTTGGTTAGATTTAGGCAACAAACTAGTTAGGTTTAGGAAAAGGTCGACTTAGTTAGGTTTAGGCAACAAACTAGTTAGGTTTAGGAAAAGATCGACTTGGTTAGGGTTAGGCAACAAACTAGTCAGGTTTAGGAAAAGATTGACTTGGTTAGGTTTAGGCAACAAACTACTTAGTTAGGTTTAGAAAAGATTGCGGTTTGGGTTAAAATAACTACATAAGTGCCGTAACTTAAGTACGGAAGTTATGTGACAAAAAGTGCTTAGTTAGATTTACATGTTTACATACAGGGTGTACATGTGTAGGTGGATTTACAGTATTATCTACGGCTTCATTTGCATGTACCTGTGGCCGACACGATAAATTGAACAGCGGTCTCCTGGTGAAAGTCCAGTGCTTTTATACTTCCCGGTTCACAATTACGTCTGACCATCACGAGAGAAAAAAAGGGAAATTCGTGTCTATGCACAGGAATCAATACATTAACATTGCTGTGCAACTGGGCTGACAGTTACTATGTGCAGTAATAAATATTAAGTATTGTCATTGATCATAATCCAGATTTTGCAGAAACGTCCAAAAAAGTGCTTTACTTTACCGGTACATCATTTACTTAAAGTGTCTTAATAATATCTTCAAAAGGGAAAAGAAAGTTCCTTGACAGAACGAGGTCATTTAAAATCATGTAAATATTCAGTCATGGCTCATTTATTATTGGAAACTTTTTCCTCGTCATAAATGTTGAATTGAACGCTGTCCTGTGGAAGAATTTCTGATTTCTCTCATCTCAGCTGACCTGATGTGCACCGACTAAAAGACTTTAGTCTGGGTTATACCACCAATAAACTGGAATTAATTTATTGAACTGTACCAATTCAATACCGTCTATGTTTTAAATTGCCAGTATTTATATATTATCTCTTATATATTTAAATATAATTTGTACCAAATATATATAGATCTTTTCAGGAAACAAAAGCTAGAAAAACTAAGTCAGCTGAGAAAAATGTTGGCATTGTACGTTACTGCAAACTACAGGATGCGCTGAATGTCGATGTTTCATATCAGCCTCATATCACGCTTGCAGAAATGCACAATTCCACGTGGTTAACGTTATGAAACGATTGATTAGGTTTAGGCAATAAGACTACTTGGTTAAAGTTATAAAAAATATCATGGTTTGTGTTCAGATAATAACGTGACAACTAGGGCTGTCAAAGTTAATGCGATAATAACGCCTTAATGCAAATTCGTTTTAACGCCACTAATTTCTTTAACACAATTTTTTTTCACACTGACAGCTGTTGTTGCCTGTTGGGCTGCAGTTTGCCATGTTATGATTGGAGCATATTGTTTTATGCTAAATGCAGTACCTGTGAGGGTTTCTGGACAATATCTGTCATTGTTTTGTGTTGTTAGTTGATTTACAATAATAAATATATACATACATTTGCAGAAAGCAGCAGAAACATTGATTTGATGACCTGCTGGTGAAAAGATAGCTCAGTTTTAAGCTTCTTTCTGACCTGCTAACCATCCAATTATTGGTTAGTGGCATACTGCTGTCCATTACTGGAAGCTACAGATCGAACCACAGATCTGTTGATGTTGAAGCAATTACCTGGTTCCTGACAGAGGTCAGTCAAAGTTCAAAATGACGTGATGTCCCATCAAGATAATTAGGTTAACTTGTTCTAATTAACCAGGCACAGAAGGGACGAAACACCGGGCTGAACCGGAGGACAGCAGTCCGACAAACATCCAGAACATCGTAAGAAAACTCCCTGCAAACTTTGACTCACCCAGGAGAAAAAAGACATATTTGTCTGTTTATCCTCAGTGTTTGGGATGTTCTAGCCTGATGGCAAAGAGTCGGACTTATAAACTCATCATCTGCATCACATAAGCCGTTCTGTGGATGTGCTATTGTCAGCGGTAGTCAGGAGCATCAGTTTAAATGTGTTTTGCAGCACAGCGCCGTTCGCCCTCTTTACACAACTTTGTCTAATATGCATAAAATTCTGCATTACAGATATTAAGCCAGACGCGCGGCCATATGTTTGATCCCTCACGTCTTTAGGCTCCAGCTCACATTCATCTTCACTAGTTGTGTTTGAGGCTCTGCATCCAGCAGCGTGGGTCTGAAGAAGTTACCGTCCTTTTAAAGTCATGAAAAAGAAACACGGTTCTTGTTCTTCACCCTTTTTTTAAGTAAAACATTATTCTGTTTTTTGCACCTTTTGATGCTGGACTTCAGTTCACTGTGGGACAAATTATGCCGGATCAGAACATCTTCCCAGTTTCCATGGAAGATTTTAAGAATGATATTATTTTCAGCAAATTTTGCACGATTGCAAATGCAACTTTATTGTCATGTCATCAAGCTAATTATGTTTATATCATGTGTAATAAATAACCACATCAGCATCCTTCATAAACGGGAGTTATGACTTCGGAGCATTCACACATCAGTTTCAGGATGGTTAAACCTGTTGTTAGATCTATAGACACGTTCACTGTGTTACGTATTTGTAAAGGTTCATTAAACCACAAATAAATACACTATGTAGGTGATACTGTATATATCTGTTCTAATTAGTTGAATCAATTGTAGTCTAACTAATTTAACTGCTTTGCAGCCATTTTGACACCAATTTATCGGCACTTGTGCTTTTTTTTTCGTCAACTGGGAGATGTAGTAGCCGTCTGAAATCTGCTGTATTCACTTGTCAACCTGATGTCACAGGAAGGCGTATAAATAGCACATTACATGGACATTATGCTCGTCATGAGGATGCATTTAAACCTTTTTGCATGTCATTTGCCACGCAAACAACAAAACTACGGTAACGTTCGCAGTTAGTACAAAACCACTTTAGGAAAACATCATGGTTGGGCTTAAAATAAGTACGGAAACGTAACATCACTACGGAAAACACGCAAGAAACGTAAGTTACTAAATAAAACAGCGGTCTCCTGGTTAAAGTCCTGTGTTTGTTGGACCCCTCCACCATCAGCAGTCTGTCTCCCTTGTTATTCTTTGTCCCTAGCTGTGAGCGTAGCATATTTACATGGATGATTTTACATTGCAGTCAGTACAGACAACATGGCGTACAGATGACACGCTAAAAGCAAGAACAGGGTTCTTATTGCACGCAGAATGACTTACGAATTATCTTGTGATTCATACCCCCTTTTCGTGCGACCGGGCGCCACTAGCTGTTATTATGACGATGAAGCTGACGTGAATATTTTCCCACTCAGGGTCTGTACAATAAGACGAGAGTGAGGTAAACCTCTGTGTACTTGGCTGTATCGTAACCCTGCATAAAGCATGCTGCTCCAACCAGCTCTATGTAGATCACCAATGCTCATTGGGTAGTTGATAAGTTAGTTATTTGACACTAATAAAAGCTCTCTTGCTTCTATCTACGTTGGTGGTTCGTTCAGTTTGTATTTGAGAACATGTTCAGCTCTCCCGCTGTCACACACACTCCTTCAGAGCTGGTGAATTCAACACCAACAATAAAAGAAAGTCCAGAGATAAACAAGAATGGAGCGCGGTAGGCAGCAGCAGCTCAGATCCATGCAGTGGGCTCAGGGCGGCTCAGCCTTTCTAGTCCCAGATCCAGCTGCCGCTGCCGGGCAGCAGCCTCGGCCTCAGCCTCGGCCTCTCTTTGTTGCCGTCCCTCGGCGCGCAGCTCGCCTCCACCAGCACGCTTTGACTCTGACAACATTTTCTGAAATGTGAAGTGATCCGGGAGGTCTCCAGCGACGTACAAACTGGAAAAGTTGTTTTGGCTAACTGAAATGCAGCAACTCCAACAGCTGAGTGAGCAGAAGAGCGCTCCCGAGAGGCCGAGAGCTGAAACGCAGCCAAACTCTCCGCGAAGATCTCTCAGCTTATTAAAAATAACCCATAATGATAAACACAACACTATTATATCAGCTTATTAAACTAACCTATAGTGATAAACACGTTATTATATCAGCTTATTTAACTAACCTATAGTGATAAACACAACGTTATTATATCAGCTTATTAAACTAACCTATAGTGATAAACACAACACTATTATATCAGCTTATTAAACTAACCTATAGTGATAAACACAACGTTATTATATCAGCTTATTAAACTAACCTATAGTGATAAACACAACGTTATTATCATGATAGACTGATGACTGGTGCATAAAATAAGGTTAAAAGCTACTTAATGTGCATAAATCCGCCCTTTTTTCATTGATTTGCTGTCTGTTCACATGCAGATTTAAATTTTTCACCAGGTTTCTTATTGGCAACAGTAATTAAAATGTTCGACTATCACAAGGATCTTTACAAATTTTCAGCGATTATTATTGTATCTCTAATGAATGAGTATTTTTTTTGCTTTCAAATCACAAACTGTTGCTTTAAATTTATAATCTGTGCATTGTATTTACCTGATCCCTTAAATGTAATACTTTAAAATACTAAATTGTGTCTCTAGTTGCTTAATTTTCCCACTTTTAACTTCTGTTTCCCGATTAATTTTCTTATTTTTTCTCTCGTTTGTTAAATTAGATTTAATTTATTAATAAAGAAAAATTGATAAATAGGGACGCTACAGTTGCTCTAAATATATAAGAAAAATAGAGGAGTCTGTAAAATGTAAATTATGTAAATAATGCTACAATATATGACACCATAAATGTAGAGAAATATAAATAAATAATATAAATAAGAAATAAGATAACACATACAATACAGAAACACAGTGTAAATAAGTAAATAAAAAATGCTGAGAAGTGGGATCTAAGTGTGTAAATATAAATGTAAGAATAGTATATATAAGGATTAAATAAGATTATTTCTTGAAAATAGACCGATGATCACACTGATCTTCTTCTAACTGTCTGTTCATATGCAGATTTTAATTATTCACCAGGTTTCTTATTGGCAACAGTAATTAAAATGTTAAACTATCATAAGAATCTTTGTTATTAGAGCATTTTGTATCTAGAATGAATCGCAGATCTGAAATAATGAATGTGGATTTCTGTTTGCATGTTTGGTCATTACTGTAACTGTAGATACAAACGGGTTGCCAGGTTGGGAGGGGAATTATTTGATGAATCATTCTCTCAAATGAGTATTTTTTTGCTGTCAAATTACAAACTGTTGCTTTAATAATTAATTCAAAATTAATATTCTGTGCACTCTGTTTACTTGATACATTAATTTTACTTATTTTATGATATTATTTTCTTAATTAATTCTTTCAAAATACAAAATTGTGTCTCTAGTTACGTAATTTGCCCCCTTTTTCTTTCTTGAAGAAGTAGCTTCTGTCCCACAATGCATTTTCTTATTTTTTTTCTCTCTTCTGTTACATTAGATTTAATTTATTAATCAGAATCAGAAACAGAAACAGAATAAGACATACTTTATTGATCCCCAGGGGGAAAATAAGGATGTTACAGTTGCTCTAAATATAAGAAAAATAGAATTAAAGGAGAATGCAAAATGTAAATTATGTACATAATGCTACAATATATAACACAATATATGTAGAGAAATATAAATAAATAATAAGAAATTAGAAATATAAGAACACAGGACCGGGTTGCCAGGTTGGGAGGGGAATTATTTGATGAATCGTTCCCTCAAATGAGTAATGAGTATATTTTTGCTGTCAAATAACAAACCGTTTTCTTAATTAATTCCTTCAAAATACTAACATGTGTCTCTAGTTATTTAATTTTCTTTCTTGAATAGGGAAACAGTACAAATGTACATAAACAAAGCTAACAAATACATAACGCAATAAATGTAGAGAAATATAAATAAATAATGCAAATAAGTGATGCAATTTTAATTTAATATTAATGCAAGTATAGTTAATTAAATAAGAATATTTGTTGAAATGTAAATGCAATATTAATGCCAGAGTATTGCACAGTTGAATAATTGCACAAATTATTGTGCAGTTAAATTAACATTAAGCAGAGACTTTGGTCCAAAGTAACTTACAATAAGTGCATTCATAGTGGATAAACTCAAGATGTGATTGTGTTTCTGTAAAGGTAAATCCTGGGATTTTCTGTCCATATTCTCAGATGGATTATAAACACGTTCCTGTACATTAATAGGGGGCATTCTCCGCTACTTTCTTTGTAATCTGCTTGCCTCGTTTTAACAAACATCCCTTAGTTTCTTAACCTCTCTCCAGTTATATCTATACAAGTCTGTCTGCTGAGCTGCTGAGAGGAGGAAAGGGTCATCCTGCTCCTGACCTACATCTAATTTCCATTAACTGAACAAGAGACAAACTAACAGACCTTGGAAAGTCCCCATCGTTTAACCCACACAGAGAAAACTAAATGAAACTTGTTCTTTGCCTTCGAACTGAAGAGTTTTTACATCTTCTTCAGGCGAAGAGAGCTGCTGGAAGTTACACATTCAGGGCTCCATCTATCTTATACAAAGCGGCGCACAGCGCAGCGTAACTGTCATTGCTGGTTTGTAGCGGGCTCAGTTTTAAAGCGAGAGTGAAGATCCTGGTATCATATGAAACTACAAAACCTAAAGAATCCATCTGTACCAACCATGTCATACTAGCTTGTCAGGAAGGAGGTTAAATAATGCTCCAAACTTACGCTGAATTTTGACAAGGAAAAACTGTCATGGCCATTTTCAAAGGGGTCCCTTGACCTCTGACCTCCAGATCAGTGAATGTAAATGGGTTCTATGGGTACCCACGAGTCTCCCCTTTACAGACATGCCCACTTTATGATAATCACATGCAGTTTGGGGCAAGTCATAGTCAAGTCAGCACACTGACACACTGACAGCTGTTGTTGCCTGTTGGGCCGCAGTTTACCATGTTAGGATTTGAGCATATTGTTTTATGCTAAATGCAGTACCTGTGAGGGTTTCTGGACAATATCTGTCATTGTTTTGCATTGTTAACTGATTTCCAATAATAAATATATACATACATTTGCATAAAGCAGCATATTTGTCCACTCCCATGTTAATAAGAGGATTAAATACTTGACAAATCTCCCTTTAAGGTACATTTAGAACAGATAAAAAACTATTTTAATCAACTGACAGCCCTAATATCAATACAAGTTTAGCATATTTAGCCTAATGCTTACTATCATATATTGAATTTTGCAATTAAATGCACTGTAGACCATGATCTATAGATGGTTTAAATCAGTCCCATAGAGTCTAAACTAAACTACATGACAGTCGGTTTGCTGCTCTGCTATAATGTGGAAGTCTGGATGTCTTCACAACAAATTAATAAACTCTTATTTCCCCCTAGAAGACCAGAACAGTCCACTAATATAATATAATATAATGTAATATAATATAATATAATATAATATAATATAATATAATATAATATAAGATATTATAATACAATATAATATAATATAATACAATATAATATAATATAATAGTTCCTTCAATTAGAGTTGAGTGGTGCATTTGGTAAAATGAGGGCGGTGGAGGTCAATCACTTGTTTTCTTTTCCTTTCAATTAGAAGAAAGCATTTATTCTGATTGTATTGAGAACGTCGGCCCACTAAACACACACATACACACACACACACACACACACACGCAAACACACACATAAACACACGCGCACACACACTCATTTCATTTCATTTCACTTCATTCCCCTTTTAATTTAAACCTTTATCGTCCCAGAAGGGATTTGTTTTGGTTTGTTTCTAGATGGGATTTATGATGAAAAACATACAATAATAAAACCAATTAAACAAAACAATAAAACGCACAGAATGTAATATACAGACAAAACACAACAACAGCTCCATGTAGTCCTATAAAAAGTTGATTATCGGAGGAAAAATGTGACGTTCTCACACGAATAAAAAGCGTCATTGTCTCTAAACTACACTACAGTTTGGATAAAGTGATCCTGTATTGTTTTGCTCTACATTCTGGCACCCAGAGAGCTCACACCACCCTAAAAGACCGGGGCAGCATCAGCCTTCCCTCGCTGTGTGATTCTGCTGCTGCACGCCAGTAACCTTCCCGGCTCACTGATGTAGTTTTGATTGCTGAAGGCTGTTGAGCCAAACTGCAATTCAAAAAATGCTCCAAAGTATGCAATTAAAGTCCCCATGAAACAGAAGTTAGAGCGTCTCTAACTGCTGCACTGTGACGTATCTCACAGTGAAACAGAATATTTGAGCGGTGAGGGGATTTAAATTAAATCATTCACATATGATTAGGCCGCTAAAAAGTGGGCGGACTTAGAGTTTATCTCAATACAGAGTTCTACAGACACACCTCGCTCACCTGTTGTCAGATCAGGAGGAGGACGAGATGAAAACTTTGCAGATTTTTAAATGGATGTGTGGTAACGCTACCACAGGGCGGCAGTACATGCAGATGAACGTTCACTACGTGTACCGCCGCGCTGCAGTGACACAGAGCCAGCTGAAAACCAGTCAAATCTCCTTTTAAAGGGACTATTTGTAACTTTCAGAAATGCTTGTTAACAGCGACACCTGTGGCCGTTAAGTCAACGAAAGTCAGCGTCGGGCTCACGCTTGTGCTCGCTCTAAATATACCTGAACGAGCATCGCTCAAAACAGTGAGGCGACACACGTCAGCTAAAACCACAATATCACTCTATATTTCAGCTGCTTGGCAGTAATGTTAGCTGACCAGACGAAGGTCTCTCCATGAATCACTGCTGATCCTAGTGTTGGCTTTTCCTGCCTCAGGAAGAGAAAAGTTATCGTCTCCCGACTGCGCCCGCAGGGAGACACCGGCACCTGGTCGGAGACGAAAACGTTTCTCTCTGCGGAGCCCCGTCACTTCACAAGACACGGAAACCTCTGTTGGTCTGGAGGAGCTGCAGCAGTTATTTCTGCACAAACGTCCACTGTACATTCACTAGATCTTCTCAGAGCTAAACTAACTCTTCTGCAGTGTGGAGTGTGCGCGCATGAACGTGTAGAGGTGGAGCGAGACAGCGAAAACGCGCGCGGTGTGTGAGTGAAGGCAAGCAGGCAGTGGAGCAGAGACTCCAGCCACACGCGAGCGCGACCCGGTAGATTTATACGTGTAAAAAGTTACAAACAGTCCCTTTAATGAATTCAACCTCGGCCACATTGTTTTGGAAATGAAAACAGCGTTTAGTTAACGTAAGCTTCCACGTCCGCTTGTGTGACCGTGGAGGAGTAAAAAAAATGTAACGTTACGGCATACCGGAGTGAGCTTTCCCCGCCGTGGTCGCGTAACGTTACAGCAATTTAGAGCCGTAAGTCTTTCGTCACTTTTAAGTTCTGAGGCATAGTCGCTGAATATATATATGAATATTTCCTCAGAGTGGGTCGATCAACCTGTTCTTGATCATTTTTATCGATCTGTGGAGCGTGACAGCTCGCCATGACCACCCGCTGCTTTGCTAGCGCTGTGTGACTAGAATGCTTTTACTCATCAGGCCTGGATCCATAATCTCCTTCTGTTTTTAGCAAAGTCATGTGATCCCCTCTGAATATTAAACATTTTACATCCATCTTTTCTGCTGTTGGTGCAGTTTACTGCTCAACAACTCCTCGTCATCTCTGCTTTAGAGATTGGCTCTGCTAGACATGCCGTACTTTCGGCCCCCGTAGCTGCATCTCTGTGATGACGTTGCACAGAAACCCGTCTGTTGCTCTGTTAGCTACTTCGATCAAAGAACGTATATTGATTCGATCCACAGACGATTGGCTAGCTAGTCGCCCAAAGTCTCATTTGATTGGATGAGTCATCAAACATTTGAAACCATTTACAGGAAGAGAAAAGACCATGATTCTGATCAAATTTTGATGTAAAAATACTCTGATAATGCTTTTTTTTAGATATATTTTGGCTTATAACAAGAGGTAAATGAACAATTAACACAGGAACACAGGATTAAAAAAATGAATTTTTCATTTCATGGAGACTTTAAACTCATGAAACAACATTTAAAGACTGGAACAAAGTGCCTTCCTCCCGATTGTTTGTAATCAATAACAGATATTTGCAGGGTTCAGAAAAGGTCGTGACCTCGTCGTTAATTTGTAAAGCAACATGGAGATGAATCCGCCACACCACACGGTGATCAACATAAAGTCTATTCTCTGTCTTTTATAAAAGATTAAATATGACCTAACTTGACCCCCAAAAACTTGATAAGAACCCGTCTCTATCTACATACCGGCTGCGGTTAGTCATTAGAGTTAAGAAAGTGCGAGCTCGGAGAAAGAACATAACCCCGAGGGAGACGGAGAAAAAGAGATCTGTCAGTAAGAAAGTCATTTACAGGAGCTGCTCGGCGAAGCTGCAGAGGAGCTTCACTTCACAAGTCTTCACACTTCAGACTTATCAAGCCATTTATAAGACATCCAAAATCAAATTAGTTACAGCCGACAGCTTTGTTTCAGCTAAAGTAACACATTTCACAACGCCGAGCTGAGCGAGACGTCCTCACATGTAGATTGTTTGATGCTTTCTTTCCGCTTTTTTATTCTTCAGTCTCAAGTAAAAGTCAGAATGAAACAACCCAGATCAGCTAATTGTGTGTTAATAAACAACATATCTGTGCAGCTCTGCAGCTCGTCGTAGCCTCCTTCAGATCGCTGTCTTGTTCTTCCAGCTGAACATGAGCCGCAGTCTCCAGTAAACAAAATCAGACAAGTGTTCGCTAACTGCCGGCTTCAAACGACAGACCGAAGTAAACAAGTGGCTGTTGAGGAAAAGAGGAACATCTTCCCGCCACAGAGACAGATGTTTTTCTAAGGAGTTGGTGTAAACCGGAGCTCAAGGAGAGTGAATATGAAGCTGTGATTAGATCACGAACACGACTTCAATGGCTGATGAAATGTCAGGGTTTTGTTTTGAAGTTGTTCTGCCCCAACAGCATAATCCCAACTGTGAGTGATGATGCTATTTAATAAGGTTTAGATTACTGCTTTCAGGTGTGATTATTAAAATGTCCCACAAAACACAACTGTTTCAATGTACAATAGGGATGTCCATAATTAACCGTTTAACCGTTGACCCACATTAAGCATTTTAACTGATTAACGCTATCGGTTAAAACGGTTCAAAGAAATGTTAATAATTAACTCAAAAGCTGAGCGGCTCAGAGGAGCGGCTCGTCACTTTAAGGAGAAAAGCTGGTCCACCTTAACAGCCCAACTTAAGAGGTCTCTCCGGTCTCTCCGGCTCGCTTGAGCGGAGCGGAGGAGTTGTAGTTTCGCAGCATTTATTCACCGACAAATAAACTGTACACACACGGCTACTGAAAACTGAAACTGAAACTCGCTAAAGTTACGCAGACTACGTGTACGGCAGCGAGCACGAAGCCTCCGGCAATGCTATAGCTGCTAACGTAGCACAAACACACACACTGTTTGTTGGACACTCACTAAAGTAACTTTAACTGTTCTTTAAAGGTCACCATAATGCAGAAAACAAAGTCTCTGAAACTCCAATTTTTCTGGAGGAGGCCACCCAGACCCCCTGCTTTGGTTTTGAAATCCTCCCTATTTTTAAGGTCTCAAGGTTGGCGAGTATGCTGCTCGTGAAGTTCAAACTCCGACCAAACGGTCAAACAAGACAACGCTGATCAAATATGAATCAACATTCTGTTACTGTAAATGACTATTTCTCTCCTCAGATGTTTTCAGAAACATCATGTAGTGAATCGTTTAGCTGTAAAATGAGAAAGTTTGCTCCGGCTGATGGGCGGTGCTTGGTTTTGGCTCGACTGTTTTCAACATGGCGGCCGGGTCACAAACTTTCTCATTCTTCACACTTCACACTTGACTAGTCAATTAATAGAATTGACTCAGCATCTGTAGTTTAAATAGTTGATCACAAGGTTTGGGAGATTGAAGGGGAGGCGAGACACATCATCATAATCTAAAATATATCAGTATTTAAGTTTTTCAACACGTATCTGATCCGGCTGAGTTGCTTCTCTACTTTGTTTTCCACTTAAATCGGAGTTAAAAGATGTATTCTGGCTTTAGGGAGGTTCGTTTTTCTGCCTCATAACCAAACACCAGAGAGTTTGTCCTGTGGGGGCTTTACAAACATTCATTCTCGCTACGGGTCAGGATGTTTCCTAAACTCTTTCCCTCAGCTTAAGTTAAAAAAAGAGAGATTTTCTCATGGCAACAAGACAACACATCCTCTGTTTTGTTGCCATGCTGAGCACCAAAAAGCTTTTCCACTGTAATGTGTTTTAATTTGACTTTGCTGAGCAGCAATTTCCAAAGCTATCCAGCAAGCCATGTTTAATGGACATCAAAACCCATCTTCAGCGGGCTAATGCAACCCAACGACATCTTTAATGACATAATGCAAACCAATGCCGTCTTTGATTAAATAATGCAAATGTAATGTTTCGTTGTGTAATAGAATAATGCAGCATAAATTCGTTACTTAATGGGATTACGATAGCTGCAGTAATCACTTGTCTGACGGGCTAATGCTGACTGAAGCAGGAGGTCCCCGCGGTAATGGCCTGCAGGATGGCGGCTGTTCTGGGACCGCGAGGGATTAAACGAGGTTGTCTGTGTTTCCCCTCTGCTTCTGTCACTGTCTCTCTGTTTGTCTCCATCTGTCCTCCCTCACATTCTCAGTCTGACTCGCTCGTTTGTCCGTCTGTCTGTCTCTCTCTGCCCCTCCGTCTGTCTTCTAATGGAGCTCACAAAGAGATTTTCTAGTAGAGCTGTGCTTCTCAAACTTTTTCTGTCATTCCCTCCGACAGAGGAAGAAATGTTTTCACGCCCCCACGCCTATGAAGGTTGTTTCTTAGAGTTTATAGTACTAGTATGTTAAATAGGTCGGTGGGATGAGGGTTAAACTTTATCAAACCACTTTTTTATTGACGTGACTGGGATGTAATCAGGGTCTGAAATTAGCACCCGCCAAATGCGGGTAAATTGTTGGCAGTGGTGGATAAAATCATCAGATCATCCGCCACTTTGGCAGACAGGGAAAACCGGTTCCTAGTTGTCTGATTCTTTGGCATGTCATACCTCCGTGATTATAGATTCCTTTTATTGATGCTTTCCAACAGTTACGCATGCACAATAACGTAACAGCATACGCACGCTGTATCATGTTTCAGTTTGTTTGGGACCGGAGCCATGGTGGCGGAGAGAAAAAAAAGCACTCAACATTGTGGCGCTACTAAACCTGAAGGGACGCACCATATTTTTTCCTGACAATGCGACACTGAACAACAAATCTGTGTTTAAATCAGCAGGAGGAGAGTTAGTAACGTTAGCTGTTAGCAGCCGGTGAGCAGCACAGTCCTGACTGGTTAAATAACGGAGCTACTAACGTTAACAGACATTTTTTCAGATCTTTTTTTTCAGACTTTTTTTGTCCGACATTTTTCAGATCTTTTTTTTCAGACTTTTGTTTCGGACATTTTTCAGACTTTTTTTT
>CAKALU010057725.1:0-11821 GCA_916700995.1 Hozukius guyotensis
GAGAATATCTAGTGAATGTAGAGTGGACGTTTGTGCAGAAATAAATGCTGCAGCTCCTCCAGACCAACAGAGGTTTTCCGTGTCTTGTGAAGTGACGGAGCTCTACAGAGAGTTACGTTGTCTTCTCGTTATTGACCGGGTGCCGGTGTCTCCTCTGCTCTCTGCGGCTGCGGGCGGAGAGAGCAGGGAGACACGCTGCAGAGCCCCGCTGCCTCAGCCTGCACTTAGGCAGGAAAAGCCAACACTAGGATCAGATCTAAATCATGTTCATGGAGAGACCTTCGTCTGGTCAGCTAACATTACTGCCAAGCAGCTGAAATATAGAGTGATATTGTGGTTTTAGCTGACGTGTGTCGCCTCACTGTTTTGAGCGATGCTCGTTCAGGTATATTTAGAGCGAGCAAGCGCGAGCCCGACGCTGACTTTCGTTGATTTCACGGCCACAGGTGTCGCTGTTAAGAAGCATTTCTGAAAGTTACAAATAGTCCCTTTAAACTTGCTTTTTTTCTTCTTCTTTTTTTAGGGCTGTAAATCGATTAAAATACTTAATCACGGTTAATCACATGATTGTCTATAGTTAATCGTAATTAATCACACATTTTTTATCTGTTCAAAATGTACCTTGAAGGAAGATTTGTCAAGTATTGAATACTCTTATCAACACGGGAGTGGACAAATATGTTTGCTTTATGCAAATGTATGTTTATATTTATTAATGGAAATCAATTAACAACACAAAACAGCCCATTTGAAAATCGCCATGCCAGTTTTTCCTCGCCAAAATTTAGCGCAAGTTTGGAGCGACAAGCTAGTATGACATGGCTGGAATTCTTTAGGTTTCCTAATTTCACATGATGCCAGTATATTCTAGCTTTAAAACTGAGCCCGCTGCAACCTCCGAAACATTGAATTGCTTTAATGCGTTAAAGAAATTAGTAGCATTAAAACGGATTTGCGTTATCGTGTTAACTTTGATAGCCCTACTTTTTTTTTATTTAACTATTAATCTCTTAAACTTATCTATTTATCACAATTTAACACAAGTAGTAACAACAATAACAACTAGAGAACCTAAAATGAAATAAATGACAATTGAAGTAAACCTTATCAGTTAAATTAGGGCTTTTTTTTTTTTTTACCAAAAGGGACAATCACACTGCATTATCATACTCAACACCAGTGCCTTCATTGCACTTCCAAACTGTTTGTTAAATGCATATTCTAATTAAATTCAAGTTCATCTAATGAAGTCCACAGGTAGTGTTGTGAGGAGTATTGTTATTCAGAACCAGACTCATCTGGTGATGTTGATTGTAGCATGCACACAAAAATAAATGAACCTGTGTGCCCATGACGGTGTTTGTGGTCAGATATTGGTCAGTAGTCATAAATGTGTAATCATATTGTTTACCCCAGTAAGTCAACTTGGGTATGAATAATCTGCCTTCTATCTGGGTATGTATATGCATGCCTGTGTGCATCAGAGAGTTTAGACCAGATAGACTCATCTAAAATATCTGATCTGGTTAAGTGGTTGGGAAATTCCTCTTACGGTAAAAGAAGTGGCTAACTCATGACTCACTTCCCTTGTTAATCCACATCAGGTAACAAACTCATGTGGGCTGATTCACCCCGATGGCCTCCACCCTGCTTGAGTTTCTGGGGAATTGCCCGGAGAAAACATCTGTGTTTAAAACTATACCCGAGGCTTTCCTGCCTGTTGCACTTTGACGACCCTTCTCTCTCTCTCTCTCTCGTCCAACCCTCATCTTAGCATCCATCTCCAACGGTGACCTGTTAACTTGAATTTCCATAATAGAGCACAGTTTTGCCAGACAATTAGCACCATCTGCCACCGTGTAACACCGACTACCACGACGAGCCTACCTTGCACTGTGCATTTTTTACTTTAATCACAAAACTGTCACTTTAACTTTGAAACCAGGCTTAGCCAAAATCACCCAGCTGCAGATCTACAGGTTCTGGATCTATAGTTCCAGTCCAACCTGCACTACCTATTAGCAAGATAAGATAATAATAGTAGCAGGGGTTTAGACCGGCACAATGTGTAAGCTTGCTGATGTCGCACACCTACAGGCAAAGATAGGAACAGAAGCTGTTTTTTTTTTCGCCGATGAATGAATGTTAGTTTTCTCATTTCTGTTTGCAGACGGCCAGAAGCGTCCCGAGTAAAGCAAAATAAGAAGAAAAGAGAAAATACAGGCAGACGGCCAGGTCTCTGCAGAAACAGACATCACCACACACTTCTAGTGGGTCATAAGTGATGATGGAGAGGGATTATTTTTGTATCAGTCTATATATTGTTTTTTTAGTGACTTCTTGCATATAATACCTTTAATTATCATTTCATTCAAGTATCAAACTCACTTTGTGCACAAACTCCAGTTTCTCCCCTCCACTGATGAGCCGATAGGTGTAGATAAAGCCGCCGCTGACTGATCTGGGGTTGAGAATCATGTCTCTGGCAACGCCCACCAGAACATACCAATCGTCTCCTGTGTTGGGGAAACGACACACTGCAACGCTGAAAAACATCAAACACAGGAAAAGGGAAAGACAGGAGGTGTGAGATGGAGAATTAAGAACAACTGGTAAACGATTTCCTACACAGAAATTAAACTACAGAAACATTTCCTCAGAGCATCAGTACCACTAAAAATTCTGCATTTGAGGCTGCTACAGGGTAAGCAAAACTATATACTACACAACACTACTACACACACTTTTTACAAACTTAAAGTGTTTCCATACGTTACTGTATGTGTAGTGTTTACCACATTGGATATAAAATGTGAGGGTTCAAGTCGTATCCACGTGGATCCTCCGCCATTTTCTGCTTTGTTGTTTCAGTTCACTGTGGTTTGTTTTGTTTTTTGACGGATACGGAACGGATATGACATAATGATACTCAGACTACAACAATAAAAGTGGTAACTTCTTTCTACCTCCGCATAGACTCGAATTAAGCAAATATATAGATTCTGGCATTAAAAAATCTAAATCGTTAAATAAAAATTTTTTTAAAAAATCACAATAATAAAATTTCCCCACCCCTACTGCTTTCGAATTGAATTTCCCCTCGGGGATCAATAAAGTGTCTTTCTTCTTCTTCTTCTTCTTTCCTGCAAATGTAAGCCTGACTAACTATGCAACGCCTCCATCACTCTGACATCTCTCCACAACAAATAACGCCTGTCTATAAGTCTTGTGTGTGCATGTGTGTGTATGTCATGCCTATGTGTGTGTGTAAAGAAAAAATAACGGCGTGAAAAAATTGAATTTCCCCAAAAGGGATTAATAGTGAGTAAAGTAGATGGAAAGAAAAGTAGTGCTTCTTGTTGAGCAAAAGTCTTGATAAATTGCTCTTAGCTTTTTACTCGTGAAGGCTTTATTGCACTTGCCGTACTGAGCATAGTTGTCGTTTACGCTGTGGCACTGAGCCATATTTTTCCCTTTCTGCTATCCATCTGTCTGTTCATCCATTCCTCATCTGAATGCAATGATGTACTTGATGTAGATTAAATTGAACCTGCTCACCTAAATGCAGCTTCGTTCTGCTCCAGCTGCACCTGGTCCAGTGTTGTACCCTGTATGGGGTTGACGAGACGCACCAGCGAGGCCCATTGTCCTGCTCCAGCTTTAGGTGCGCCAAAAATGGCTTCTGGGAGATTCTCGTTGAGGAAGGCAGCGGCCATCTCGGCAGCCAGTTCTCTTTCATCTTCACCAGCAGCCTCTACCATCTCCTACAGAGGGCAACAGCAACAAAGAACATAGCAGGTCAGCTGAAGGGATACCAAAGCATTTTGACCAACGTGGGCCATCTTTTCCCCCCATTACCAGGTGACTGACACATTCAGTGGGACATATGGAACCAAAGCCCACTGCCGGAGTTCCACCCATTAGGTTATTAACTGTGTTTAATGGTTTTATCAACTTAAAATAGCTGACTTTTCACCTAATTCCACCTCAGTATGGATGCAGTGTTACATTTTGGTGTCCTGCTGATATGTACACTAGAGCCGAAACAATTAGTCGATCAACCTAAAATGAATCGGCAACTATTTTGATAATCAGTCCAGTTATTTATCAGGCAAAACCGGCAAATATTTGCTGGTTCAGTACAGGTACAGGTTATAGTGGACCATTCTCCAAAGGAACACAAGAAGGCTATAGCAAAGTATCTGTTACAAATGATCACGTATTTGTTTTTAAGCTTTAGCCTGGAAAGACAATAGATCGAACCAACTGACCAACTCCGTGCTCTAATAAGTGTAATATTGTCAGGGACCAGGAGCAGAGTCTAGTTTTACTAATAGGATCATTGCACTTCATACCTCAGCCATTTGTTGCTTTCTCTGGGCTTTGGTTGCCTCAGTGTAGGCGTTGTGGTCAGTCTCGATCAAAATCAGGTTGTTGGTCTCCGGGTGGATTACAAATTTCCTGGGAGTGTACTGCAGAGGAAAGGCCACCTGGTTGAAGACAGCTCCTAATTTCTCCAAAGCCAAGATTCTGCCAGACAGATGAGAAGAGAAAAGATCATTTTTAACTTGAGGGGTACAGCCACGCTTCGAAGTTGGACCTATGCTTCTCCACTGAGCTGTCCCACCAGACAATTAATTCACAGGGCAGCCTAGGATTTCTGTTGACAGTCAGATCACCATTACAACACTAGATGGAGGTGTAGTACATTATCAGGCAATGTGGTGCATTCAGTATATACCTGAAGTTGTTTTTATTTACTTTGATGTGATACAGAGCAAAGGCTAGAGGGTTTGCACTTGAAATGGCTTTTCTACTGTGATCACAAATAAAAAGATGCCTAAAAAATTTGACTACTGCCGTGCAACCATTGTACAGCTGAAATAATTGTGTTTTTCGTTAAAAATTCACCAAGATGGTTCTGTCACAAAGAAATCAACCTGCTTCTTTTGTCTTCACTATTAGCAATTTCTGCCAACTTCAGAAATGTATAGGAGAAAACACCAACAGCCCAAGCTGGACAATTACACTGATGTCCACATGGTATCTCCATAAGCCTGATGCATATTGAGATTTTTGAGAAGATACAGCACAAGGAGAATAACTGAAATCAAGTTCACCACACTTTTGTTTTTATTTTTCAGACCTACATTTATAGATGACTGAGGAACATAATTACAATGTAACCCTAACAATAACACAAATATCCATTTTTCTAAATAGACAGCAGACTATCTTTTGGCTGAAGAGTGATGCATTTTCATTCTATATGCAGGACTTTTTGAGCCCTTCCCAAACATTTCAGAAATTTCTAATTAACATGACAAATAAGGCCGACTAAGCTTTAAGTAAACATAATGCAGTGTGTATCCATACCTCAGTGTGTTGGTGGAAATGGCCACGATGCCTTCAGGGCACTGCTCAGACGCAAAGCCAGAGGCGTACTCCAGAGTCTCGTATGACAGAGGGGTCAGATGGAAGCGAGACTGGTACGAGTAGCTAAGCCAGGAGCGACTGGACATTGCCAACACCTGTCGGTGAGAAGGGACACAATTTCTGATTCATCACATGATTATTTTACCTTTAAAATGACAAAAAATACAAATTCCTTAAGAACTTAAATTTTATGTTTCTTCCTTAGTCTGATCAGCAGCCAAAAGAGTTTTAAAGCTTCAGTAGGCAACAATTTTGTGGCATCATTGGGCAAAAATGCCATAATAACCTTTCAGCATATTGTAATTCAAGTGTTCCGAGAGAAAACTACACTTCTGCACCTCCTCATGGCTCTGTTTACAGGCTTTAGAAAATCTAGCCCGTGACGGGAGACTTTGACCAATCACAGGTTATTTCATTGAGAGAGTTTTCCTATTGGCTGTGCTCCGGTAATGTGACCAGAACTTAGCGTTCCTTCAACAGATTTCACAATGGCGGCGGCAGCGTCACCAACTTTCTCATTTTACAGCTAAACCGTGCACTACAAGATGATTCTGAAAACATTTGAGGCGAGAAATAAGTATTAACGTAACATAATATTGATTCATATTTGATCAGCGCCGCATAATTTGACCGTTTGGTCGGAGTTCGCGAGTGATTGACAGCCGGCTCTCATAAACGGCAGCTGGACAGCGGACCTCAGATCAGCTCTTAACTGCTTGTTTTCCTCAGGTATGTGAAATCTTGCAGATGCCGTTAGGAGCACCGGAGGAAGACACCAGGGAGTGGTGGCAACTTTAAACTATTTAAACAATACCAAAAGAGTAAAAAAAATGCTTATAGCATCAGGATGGTCAATATTTGTTACCAATGGTAAACATGGAACTTATGTGCTGAGATCAGAGAGGTTCAATCTTTCTCCAGTGATAGTCAGAGAAGAGACATGAAAAACTCATCACATCTACAACACAAGCCAGTGCACGCTATCTTAAAGGGCGAGACCATTATGTTTTAGTTTTTTGAGGTTTTTATATAATTCTGTAGTTTCCCAGTGGTGTTCCTTATGTATACAAATACGAACATTTACATTTAGGTCAAAGTATGTATGTTTTAGTGTACATTTTTTTATTTTTCCAAGCCTTTCTAAAACCTTTTTCCCACGTGACCTGACGTAGGTTTCTGCATGATAACGCTGCTACATGTACAGCATATATACTGTACATCCTTATATACACAGTAGCTTAGATGGCGGTCAGCATTCTCCCAGCTTTCTCATTTTACAGCTACACCGTGAACAAGATGATTCCGAAAACATTCGAGGCGAGAAATAGGCATTACAGTAACATAATATTGATTCACATTTGATCAGCGCTGCCTAGTTTGACCGTTTGGTCGGAGTTCACAAGTGATTGACAGCCGGCTCTCATAGACGGCAGCTTGACAGCTGACTCTAGATCAGCTCTGACAGGTTGTTTCCCTCCGGTCTGTGAAATCTTGCAGATGCCGTTAGGTGCACCGGAGGACACAGAGGCACATGATTTTTTTCAGGTTACCCGTCTCATGCACTACTGTCAGGATATAGTGACCATTTTATCAAAATATTTGTTTTAATCATATTTGCTCCAATCTCGCCTACTTCAGCTTTAATGTCATACTTCTATGAGAGCAAACGGGTGTATCATTTTGTAATTAAGTTGGATCTTTTTTTGTGAGTATTGATTGTATGTAAATGTGTGAGTCACTTACAGCTTCCTGTCCCTGCATCCTGACTCTGAAGAGTTTGACAGGTCGTGACCCCAGGTAGCGTGTCCTGGTATCTGACAGGTCGCCCGTCACTGGGTCCAGCACAGTCCTCAGCAGCACACCGTTCTGAAAAGGGGATCAAACACACACACACACAGATTAATAGATGACATGATCTAAAATCTATATCCCAATAGATCGTCACATCAGCCCTCCAGAATGATAAATGTAAATAGACAGACGTATCCCCACTGCCCTTTCAGATGAACTCAAATACCCCTTCATCATCATCATCACTACCCATCATGTTCATTTGAGTATAATAAACTGGATATTAACTATTAATTATATAAAAGTGGATATTGTTACAAAACTTTTCCAGCAAAAACATTGTTTTTCATGCACTGGTCAATTCTGAGATTTTGGTCTATTTTGCTTCCATAACATGTCTTCTTTCAGACTAGTGGAAAGAATATATCCAAAATACACATTTAGGTGTTTATTTTACTACTTTGTCTATTTGCGTCTGTTGATTTCTCCTTAATTCACCAAAAGTTAACTTTAGATAATGTCTCATTTGCATATTTAAACAGAAAAATTTCAGAAAACCTGTAATACAAAAAAATAATTGTCTTAATGTAAGTAAGCAACTGGGGAGGTTTCACGGTGATATCCATTAGTTAATTATTTTTAACCCTATTCACCGGTAGTGTCTTGCCAAATGGAATTTTACAATCCATATCTTTAAAGGCTCTTTTTCTCAGAATGAGTTTTATTCTCAGACTCTGAGCCAGAAATCTCCACTTCAGTAGCGCTTACATACACCAAACTTTCTAGTTTCATTCATATCTATATTCTGAAGGTTTTTACAGAGGGGTGTGTTCATATATCATTCATAGCCTGATTTATAGAACATTTTAGTCCTAAAAACATGGTGAAAATGGATTTTTTTATGGAGTGATACAAAGAGATATCCAAAATCCCCTCTGTAAAAACCTTTGACTCTAATATGTCAACAAAATAAAAAAAGAAGTTTGAACCTTATCCAATGTTCAGATTTCTGTTCTGGAAATGTATGCAAAGTAGCGCATATTTAATAAGATAATGCATGTTTAAACATACAATTTCAGAAAACTTGTAATACAAAAAATAATTGCCTTAATGCAAGTTATCAACATGGGAAGATTTATGGTAATATCTATTGGTTAGTTTTTTTACCCTATTCACCTGATGACTCCCCTTAACGGTCAAAGTTAAGGACAATTATTAAATTGGAAGTTTCAACCATTTATCCATTACTTTTAGCTATTTCGGACACTTAGCCATTACTTTTAGCGAACAATTTCAACTAAAAAGTAACAGCTAGCTAATTATTTCAGCATTTAGCCATCACTTTTAGCCATTTCAACCATTTAATCATTGCTTTTAGTTATTTCAACCATCCCAGTTTGGTGAATGAGAACAAATACCTGAAGCCCTATGTTGAGGTAGAGGAAGCCGATGGTTCCCTTTTCTCCAAGTTCATCCTGTTTCTCGACCCCTCCCATCTCAACAATACACAGACTCTCTGGCTGGGCTGGCAGAGCCTGCATACTCAACGGCTGCAGGCAGTCCTGCACAGGATAAAGATTCAGAGCGTTAACACTATTTCAACATACACAACAGTCACCAAAGTGTATACACTTGTCAGCACCTGGTTAAGTACAAAAGTGGTATTTACTGAGGCTGTCTGCAGGAACTTCCATTCAACATTCATTTGCACCACTTTTTCACTTAAATATATTAAACTGCGCCTCACGAGTCACAACTTAATCCTTGTGACTTTGCAGCAAGATTGTATCATATATTCTGAAAATAAGTATATTTTGTAATTCAATTAATCCTGTAATTTTACACCACTGGTTTGCTATTATAAATATTTTGGCTGTGTCTGAAGCAAGACTGTCTAGTGAATCTACAATACATATTTTAAAGGGCAAAGGCTGCTTCGCTGGTCATCCTTAGGAGCAGGGAGTCAAATGTCATCTCGCACCAAGCTTTCCCCTGGGGCAGAGAACTGTTATTTGTTATTATATTACTAATTGATACATGTCAATTATCGAAAGAAATTTAACAGTTAGAAATGTGGTTTCATTTATTTGGTTGCTAAATGATTTGGATGCAGGATATAAATGATTTACCGCTTACCACCACCTAGCTGGCAAGACTGGCTGACTATGTCTGAGGCAATTGTGCGACTACAACTGTACTTCACTCAACTGACAATAGACTGGGTCAGGCCCAGAACATTCAACTGTAATGTGTCAGGGTTATTGGTTTATGTGCTGGTGGGTCCATTTAGTTTACAAACTAGTGTGTCTGTTCATACCGAAGGGTCCAGCGAGATGATTCGGACAGTGTTGTCAACCAGTCCCACGGCCAGGAATCGCGAGCGCTGCTCACCAGGTGGAACGTTAGCCAGGCTCATGCAAACCACGTCTGCAGACATCTCCTTCCGCTCGGTGTACTCATTCAGCTGGCCGGACTAGAGAGGAAGGAGACAAGGAGAGAAATAGGATTACGATGCGATTACGATTTTCAGTCATCTCAGTTCTTTCCCGTGTTTATTATGGTATCAGAGATTGATTTAGTTTGTCTTCAATATTCATTTCAGTCACATTTAAATTTGTCACTTTCTCCGCTGTAAAGATAAATTAGGTGAAGATCATAATGTTGCATTTTTGCAGAGCTTATCAGAGGCCTTACTTCAATTGTGCAGTCATATCTGAGGTTGTAGTCGCAAGTATTGAGTGTTGCACGTCTGTCACTAAATGTTGCCGATGATCATGTCAATAACATTCAAGTTCACTTGTGTCTAAAAAAAGCCAATGTTGAAAAAAAAAAAAAATGTGTACAACCTAGCATTTTGCAAGCTACAAAATAATTTGAAGCTTTTGTTTGAGGTCTGCTGTAGTAGCTCAACTCTAAAATCCCTGTGAGATTCCAGTGAGATCTGTGACTTGTTAAACATGAGATTTAAGTAGCAGAAGATATGAAATGCTTAAAAAAAACGATCTACTTTCTTACCGGGTCCATCTCAAAGTAGACCAGCTCTCCCCCGGTGAGTGCGATAACAACCTGTCGCTGGTTCACGGCGCAGCGGACAATGGTTTTCTTGCCTGGAGTCTTCCACTCATTCACACGCTTGTCCGCTCGGATGTGGCGAATACCGTCTGGGTACACCTGTATGGAGAAGCAGGAAGAAGATATAAGATGGGAAGACAGGAAGTAGTAGGATGGTTTCATTGTTGATATTACTTTGTATTTACTATTTTCTCATTCCAACATAACATCCTGCATACTTCAGTTCACTGTTACAGATACAGCAAAGTAAGCAGCAGTCAGAGGGAACAGGATTCACAAGATGCTGTAGTCATCTGTGTTGCAATTCTAAACACTTGATGAAGTTTGATACTGTATATTGTGTAGTCACAGGTCAACAAATATTTATGGGTTAAAATGTGCAATAGGCCTTACAAATGAATCTCTGCATCATGAAACTATGTGTAGACATATTCTTGATTTGCAACAGACAGATAGATACTTTATTAAACCCAGCGGGAAATTTCACAATTTGTGATGTAATAATAAAATAAAATGGTGAAGACTACCTGTATGCAACTGTATTACTTTGTGCAATCTTGAGGTGGTTGTCCAGTATCATCACAAGTATAAATGAAGATGATGTGAAAAGGAACATGGCACACACCTGCACTAGGGCGTCTTCACCGAGCAGCGAGCAGGAGAGAGTAGGCGTTGTTCCCAGAAATCCAGAATCTGTCACTTCCTCTACAGTCTCCCCGATGGACAGAACCAGAGTGGCGTTCACGAAAGACACAATGATGTAGGCATCAAACTCATCTAATGAAAAAAGGAATAGAGGAAAACAAAGAAGCACTGATTAGAAAAATATTGCAGATGGGAGTTGTCCGGAGGGAAAATATGATAATAATAATTTTATTTGTAGAGCACATTTCAAGCCCAAAGCACAAAGTGCTTTCCAAGGAAATTCACATCATAGACAGCAGAATACAATGAAACATAAATAACGAAATAAAAAAAACAATAGAAACAATAGAATGATGAAGAAACAGATGACAGAAAAAGATCTGGGTGAGCAGAGATACGCCTCATTTCCACTGCATGGTTCGGCTCAACTCGACTGTACTGGACTCACTGTTTGCACCAGGTGCTTTTCTCAATTTACTTTTCCACTGCAGATAGTACCCCGTCAATACTGTACGGCGTAGCGCAAGGCATGGTTTTTTGGCTGCTATTTTTCAAAATCTCGGTCGAGCGAATAAAAAGAAATTGCAGTCGCTATTGACGGTAGCTTGGCTATTTAAAAATGGCAGGTTTGTGCACGATGTCCCGCGTCATGTGTGAACTGTTCAAAGACGCTCGCCGAGAGGCTTGCCGATGCCTCGCAGACACATTCCAGATATCTAGCATGCTAAATATCTGGACCTGTTGGGGACTCCTGCCACGAGCCACAGCCAATGAGCGGAGCGATCGCCTGTAACAATAGGAATTTACTGCATGTGTTGCATTTACAACACGGAGCAAAGTTGTTGTTGCACCAAGAGGAATAAATAGTAAATATAAA
>CAKALU010057727.1:0-16845 GCA_916700995.1 Hozukius guyotensis
CAGCAGCAGCAGCAGCAGCAGCAGCAGCAGCAACAACAGCAACAACAGCAACAACCGCAGCAGCAACCCTCAGTCATCCAACAGCGATCCAACATGTACATGCAACCTCTTTACTACAACCAGTATGCTTATGTCCCCCCATATGCCTACCACCCCGATCAAGCCTACCATAACCACTTGATAAACACCAACCCAGCCTACCGGCAACAGTACGAGGAGCGGCAACGGCAGATGGCTGAACAGCATCGCGCTGAAAAGAAGTCAGACATAGCCATAAAAGAACGAGAAGCCTCCATGAAGGAGGAGTGGAAACAAAAGAGCCCAATGCCACCAAGCCTCTCCAAAGCCCCCAGTCAGTCAGACCTTGGAAAGACGCCGCAGCCCACGAGCAAATCCAGGGATTCACCCTCTGAGCCCTCCTCCAAATCCATGGGGAGCATAAAGGACGACCCAAAGTCCCAGCAAGCTGAAGGGCTAAAGATGAAGCTGACCGAAGGGGGCCACCATGGAAAGGAAGACTCCAAGCAAGCACTGGAGTCCAGAGGTCAGGCAGGGATGGAGCAGGCCATGTGGTACAGACAGGTAAACACCAATCTAGCATAACAGTGTTTGAATATATGCTTGTGAATCTGTTGTGAGAATGTTTTAGAGTTACCGTAAAGATAGAAAATTAGACGCCGAGTCCCTTTTACTCACCAGGTGTAGCTACACGTTTTGACAAATAAACGCAGATCTCAATTAAACACCCGGTAAATTTTGTCAATATGGACATGTTACACATTGTTAGATCGGTTAGATTCTCCACAATTCAATCGTCCAGTTCATTTTACGGAAACCATGAGCACCAAAGTATAATTCATTCAGATTTATGTTGCTGTTGATAGTTGCTAGATCGCCCGTTTGGTGCGTGCCTCCCTTTGTGTTTTTCGACTAGTGAAAATGTTGTTTTTGAAAGGATAAACACCAACAAATATGGATTGAAGCAGAGTGTTTCGTTGGATGGAAGCATGTTGTGAATTTTCGAAATGCTAACATCGATCCTTTTTCAATAAATGTTGACTTTTGGACTGAAGACGGAGACTATTACAGTCAGAGACGCTGAGCACCGCGTAGCTCGTGTGTGAAAGAGAGAGATAGAAAGAAAGAGAAGGCACGCAATGTTTCTGTAAGTTGTTCATAATAATAATTAGAATGTCAACGTTATTAAGCTTCTAAGCTTCAGTACAGCGGTAAACAATAGAGACATATAAAAAGTGGCGACTCCTTTCCTTTGAAGCGGTCATAAAGTCTGAACATGTGTCCATTCCTCAATTATTTCTATTCCTTTTGTTTGTAAGGGTCGCCCAATCAAAAGAATCAAAACTGTTTTTCATTCAAAATTAATCCAAGTTGTGAATATTGTCATGTGAAGTCCACTACAAAAAAAAGGTGTCCCCACCTTTTTCTTTTTTCACCCCTTTTCGGCTCGTCCCTAATTTGCAGGTGGGTTTCAACAGGATAAAGAGAGGTGTTGTGTCGGTATACCGTTGCCGTAAAACGAGCGTCGTTAACTGTCTCGGAGCTGCTAGATTAAATGAATGATTTAGAACTGATATGCTATTCGAAAGCCTAATTTTCATACAAGTAATATTCATACTGGTTTGAATAATCAATTTGATAGTATTTCCCATCTTTGCTGAGCATGAGTTTTGTGTGAAAGGAATTAAAGGCCTGTCCCATATAGACACCTGTCCCAAATACACGCCGGTTGAGTTCAGTGATTGAAGCAAATAAAAGCCCGGGCTATTAATTGCAGTGTTTACGGTATTTCAATATGCATATGCTGATTTGTACTGACTTGGACCTTCTTTCCCGCCTTCAGCAGTACCCCGAGAGCCAGAAGCCCCAAGCGGAAGACGAACACCAGCAACAACAACCTCGATGGAAAGATGAAAGGGACAGAGAGCGGGAACGGGATCGTAAATTAAAGGATGACAGGCCCCGGCCCAAGGACAGTCAAAGTGGGCCCAAGGAGGACGGCAAAGAGGGCAGTGATCCCAGAATCACTTCCGAGGACCACCGGGTCATGAGCAAAGACTCTCGTTCTAATCCCCACATGCAGTTCTCATCACCACTAGCACAGCACCAAGGCTACATGCCCTACATGCATGGTTACCCCTATGGACAAGGCTATGACCCCAACCACCCTGGATACAGGGGCATGCCCTCAGTCATGATGCAGAATTACCCAGGTATGATATTAACTTAACAAATATATGTAAATAGTAGGGGGGTTTTAATACACTCCTAGTGAAAAATAATATGCAATATGAAAAATAATTCTATTATATCCTTTTTGTTAATTAGTTTGAACTTTTGGCTCGTGAGTTTAATCATTTGGTGCAAGTGGTTTCTTTTGGTCAAATACATGCCAGACTAACATGAGCACTGCTTTAGAATGGTGATTAAGCTGTTGGCAATACCTACATTTTAAGGTCTGTACTAAGATAGAAAGGCAAACAGAGTCAACATGGCTTAAAGAATTTAATGTCTCGTACTGCTTTTTGAAAACACAATGCCTCTACGGATTTGTTATTGCAGTTCTAGATTGTGTATCAAAACTGTATGTGCCGGCCTCAGCAGGATCTCAGTGTTTTTGTGATCATTTCATTCAGAACTGACTCAGATGTAATTTGCAGCAATTTCGGTGTGGTTTTACTAGAAATTGCAGTTATGTTTGAAAATGGTAAAACAGCATGAAATAATTGCGATGATTTGGTGGAGCTTGATGGGGGCAAAACGCAGCATGGGAGTAATCTGCATGGTAGTTAGATAGGTCAAGTCAATCAGGGATTGATTTTGTGGTTCTGAATTGGATTTTTATATGAGGAATATTTACATATACTTGTAAAAACTGAATGCATCCTTCCATTCTTAAAGGGCCAGTTTGTAGCATGTTAGGAAATCTATTCACAGAAATGGAATATAATATTCATAACTATGTTTTCATTAGTGTTTAATCAACCTGAAACTAAGAATTGTGTTTTCGTTAGCTTAGAATGAGCCCTTCATATCTACATAGGGAGCGGGTCCTCCATGTTGCTCCGCCATGTTTCAACAGTAGCACAGAAGGGACAAAGTAAATACTGGCTATAGAGAGAGCCTTTCATGTTTTTACGTTACCTGAACGCCACGGTAGTTCTCTGACACATTTGTGAAACTGCAGTAAGGTTAGGAGTGCAAAACCGTGGTACCGCCAGCCGCCGTCTGACTTCCGTTGCTCCTAAAGTAGTGTTATTATGGTAAGGATGACCTCTGAGCAAGGCGAACGGCGTTACCACGGTTTTGCACTCGGCGGCTCACTTTACCACAGTCTTGGAAAGGGAGGAGTGAGAGGAGGGGTACTCAGTTGGTTGCAATCTGCAACCACAACACTAGATGCTGCCAAATCCTACACACTGTACCTTTAAGTTTTGTTGCAGAAATATTGAAGGGGTTTGCAAAATCCACAAATTCCTGGATCAAATTCCTTATATATGTAGCCCAAAGAATAGTATATGTGTATACTAAATTGGGAATAGATAAATAAATACTCAAGTTTTTATTACACCAACATGGCTGCTGATTCACCAGCAGACATGGCAACCACACTATTGATAGCTTGCAAGGACAAAAATGGTGGTCTTATGCCACGTTCCTTGAAATGAAGTGAAAATGCTACATGTTGCAGTTGTGGTCAACCCCGTTGCAATATTTACGTGTGTGTTTTTTTTTTATTTTCAAGATCAAAATGATCCCATGTTGAGAACATATGCTGGTACTAGACTGTTAAATGTCAGTACCTGGATTTTAAGTAGTTGATGTGACATTTCATCCAGAATTCAAAATGGACTAGTTGGTGACCTGAAATCAATTGTTAACTATTCAGCTTGATTGATGTGAGCATTAAAGAAGAATAGTCAATCATCAATTGTCCCATTTGCTTTCCACATAAACCTAATTTTGAACCATCGATATTCTTCATCACTCTCAGGTTCGTACCTTCCTGGAGGCTATCCATTTTCTCCGTATGGCAGCAAAATGGCCGGAGGTGATGAAGGCGGCGACAAATCTCGCGCCAGCCCCACTGTCACCAAAACGGCGGCGGACTCCAAAGCCCTGGATATCCTGCATCAGCACGCCAGCCAGTACAAGAGCAAATCCCCCACAGTAGGTGACAAGCCGCCCCATGAGAGGGAGAGGGAGCAAGACAGAGGAGCCGGGGGAGAGCGAGATCGGGAGAGGGAGCGCGAGAGGGAAAGAGAACGAGACGTGGACCGACCACGCTCCTCGCCCTCCCAGCGCATCATGCCCTCTCACCACCACCTGGGATACCCCCTGCTCTCAGGGCAGTATGACCTGTCCTACGCCACAGGTCAGTCCTCCCATCTCTGCTGTTTGACAATAGATTCACTACACTGAATGTTATGTACTTAATAAGGTACTATATATGTAAAGTATATTAATGCCAGTTAGATTAAAAAAGCTCCACAGTGCAGAATATTTACTGTAAGTAGATGCAGACTGTTAAATTAGCAATCAGCGATCTAAATTCAGAACCTAAATAGGAATTTTCCAACTCGCCATAGGTCTCTCCTCATCAGCTATTGTTGCCAGCCAACAAGCAGCAACCCCCTCCCTCTACCCACCACCGCGGAGGTGAGAACGGTAAGACCCCCTTAGTTGGAGAGACAAAAGACTGATGGTGAAACAAAACACAAACTGACAGCAGTGTTTGCAAAACCCGACAAATGCAGGTGGCAGACGTCGTGCTTCACATGCAACAAAAATATTTAGGTTATGAGCACCGGCACAGATGATACAACCGGTTGTTTCTTTGTCCTGGGTTTATTTGATTTGAAGAGAAAAGAACACGTTGCTCTCTACCACATTTTCTGTTGCAGACTCAGAGGCAGCAACCTGTAAAGAAAACAAATCCTGGCCAAACAAAGCCCTCGCTACTCTGCTGCAATCTAGCACAATATGCAGTGCAGCATTTAGCCCCTCAGCTCATCCATCCTAAGTAGGTCCTCTGAGGACAAGTGGATCACAGTGTTGATAATAGAGACGTGGAATGAGCCCGCCAAGACGCCAAACCAGAGCAGCCTGCACTGACATCTAGTGGCAGCTCTTTGACATGACATTTGATAAATAAATTATTGGTGTTGATTCAACTTTATGGTCATTTTGGAGGATGCAGTTTGCTGTTGAGAGGTGTTTCTATTATTCAGCCTACCTTCATTGATATAAATGGGGTGGAGGAACTTGATAATGGTCTCACATTTTATTTTTTTAACCAGTTTTATATTGTATATGGACATATATTAGGGATTCTTTTATATATTTATTTATTTATTTTTTAGATTTTATTTGAATGCCCTCCTTCCCCTTTTTAATTTATTTTTCTTATTTATTTTTATTTATTTATATTATTAGGATATTTTGCGTTATTGTTGTTACACCTTGTCTGTCCATATGTGCGTTGGGGTTTGTATGTATTGTGCGATATAACTAAAAGACAATAAATACAGTTTAATAAATGGGTGGACAAAGTAATACAAAGTCAGTATAATGTAATTCAGCTAAAAAGCACCACAAACTACATCCTCCAAATCAAAAGTAAAAGTACTCATTATGCAGACCGGCCCCGTCCAGAGTGCTACGTTAATGTATACATTATATTATTGCATTACTATTATAAAACAGTGTTTTAATGTTGTAGTTGGTCAGAAAATATGTTTTATGTATAAAAGCATCATATTTTTTAAGATCATATATTTTTGTTTGTAAAATATTAATCTATAAAGTAACTAGTACATATGGTTCTCAAATAAATGTGATGGAGTGAAAAGTACAATTATTCAGAAATGTAGTAGAAGTAGTAAAGGTGCTATTGATAACATTGATAACATTCAGCCACTAGATGTCTCATTCTCCCTCCCCCGTTCCATTGCATTCACTACACAACAAGTCGTTGCCAGGCACTTCTGTTTTTTCCACACTAACTAACGACGCAGAGATACCACGTGATACCAACGTTGTTTTACTATTGACTCACAAGACTTGTTAGAAGTGTGAACCGAACGTCAGATATCTTCCATAAATATAAACAAAACAGATTTTTGGATCCGCCAAGATTTTCAAAATTATTAATTCACAGTCAAATATTTTTTTTTTCAGGAAAAGACATACTTTTATTTGGCACCTTTCTAAAACCGCTGTGGATGTGTTATTTTTTAAAAATGATTTGTCTACATAAAAAAATGTTACCAATAAGACCTTTAAGTAGCCTAAAGTGAAAAACGTCAGAATTGTTCTTAAGTACAACACTGCCTGCCTCATACAGAGAAGAGTTACAGAAGTGTATAAAGCTTTTATGAATCAGCACCATGTGATTTCTGTATTTTATGTAAATGATAAAGTGATCTGGTAATAAATAAGTCTTTCTTTCTTTCCCAGGCAAACCTGACCGTCACACCTCAACCCTGCAAAGATTCATGTGACTGGCTCATGTGAGAAGAGAATCTCCCGGGTGTTACCTTTTAGACATCAGTTGAATGGTGTTTCTATATTTTTAGTTCTTCTGCCCCGAGGCTCGGCAGATTGTCGTTTTTTTTGTCCTCCCCTCGTAAATGACCCCAAATTTTCCCAGACCTTGGACTATAACAGGACTGATAATAACCCAGGTTCAAAGCCATCACTCTGCCTCACCACGCAGAGGAAACACCAACCCGCTGATTATCTAGTCTTTGCACTGTCAACAAATACAATGCAAGAAGAGACTATTGGACTGCCAGAACAGCTTTTTTTGTTGTTGTTTTTTTTTTTTTTCTTTGACTGCATTGTTTTTTGTCACGCAGAAAGAAGTTGGCAGGGGATTTTGATGAGTTGGGTGGCTGACGGGAAAGGGGAGTCAAACTAAATTAAAGACTGAAAAGAAAAAGTGAATCATATTGAAATGATTTCAGCTCTACGTCTTTGGCTTATTGTATGCCGTGAAACAACAGTATATCCTTAACTTGACAAATGTTTGGCTATATTTCGTGGGGGAGAGGGAATATGGCAACAGCTGCTTTCTTCAGAGACTTGAGAGCCTGAGACTGAAGTTTTTTAATTTTTCCATCATCATTGTCAATTCCCATCCTCTTCGAACCCTCAGTTCTTGTTTCAGGGATGATGTCGTCATGTTTTTTGCGAAGGGACCGCACACACCTCAATGGAGAATAAACACTATTCATGTTTTCTTTTCTCAGTAATACTTCACCTCTGCTCCATATCATTGTGTTCATCCTTGAATGTGTCTGATGCTGGTATGAGTCCTGTTTTTCCTCACAATGAAAGGGTCACATCTGTCGTTACGCTCAAGACGGTGAAGCCACATCAGCAAGCGACGAATTTACTTGGCGTTGTCGTCACCACGTTTGGCCACTTGTTGATGTTTTTACTGTAAGGTTGTGCTTCGTTCAGCTCGCCACGTTTTGATTTTCTGTAAACAATGTGAAATCTCACTCAACTCATGTATTTTTCTGCTGTAATATAGACTTTTAGCCGACTTTTTTGTGCATAAATGTTTATATTTATCCCAGCACGCAACTGTTTAAAAGCTGTCACTGTTAATAGCTTTCAGCCTTCACAGCGTTTAACATTATGTGCTCAGATCATTGTTTCCCAGCTGTGCTTCTTCTTCGCCCCAGCTTTGATTGTCTTGCTGCACTTTTTTCTTTTTTATTCTCTTGGCCTCTACTTTTTCAAACACATCACAAGCTTGGTTCACATTCATCCCAACATGCACCGTGCAATTAGACTGGATCCAGAACTCTGAATCGCTCCACATCTCAGATCTTTCTCAGTGATTCAATGGCAACTCAAACTGAAAAATAAAATGGTAAATCAGTTTGATTTTCAGGCTTTCAAAAGGGGCAAAATGTTCTCTTGGTGCTTCGCTTGCTCCTGTGGCTTCACCATAACACACGTTCACCTCGGACAGTCAGCGTGGGTTTCTTACCAGCGGGTTGCTTTGGATCGACTGGGCCAATGACTCTGATGCCTCAGACAAACTGCTTTCTTTTTTCAGTTGCTGTCTGTGCTGTTAGGTCAACATACTGGCACATTAAACATGAGAGCATGAAATGAACCCCCAAAAAAGCTTTCAGCTGCTACTGTTACATGAACCAGTCTGATGCAGACAGTGAACTTAAAGGGCCAGTGTGTAGGATTTTGTGGCATTTAGTGGTGAGGTTGCAGATTGCAACCAAATCAATACCCGTCACCCCTCGCTTTCCAAGCCAACCCTGTCTCCTACAAAATTACGTTCCCATACAACTAAACTGCACGAGCAAAAAGGTTATAATTAACTTTCATGAACTGAAAACACACAGTGAAAGGGTTTGAAAGTTCAAAGACGAAAACATAGACAACTCCCAGACCAGATAACACCGTGGTAGCGACCTGTCAATCACAAGGTAGCCCCGCCCTAAAGCATCCCCTGCTTTATGGTCTATTTGACTCTAAATGGGACCATAATTTACTAAATGAACATCTTGCTGTATTGAAGAAGACTTGAAACTAGCGATTGAGACCATAAACTCATGTTTACAATGTTTACTGAGGTGATGAATCAAGTGAGAAGTAGGCTCATTTTCTCATAGACTTCTGTACAATCAGACTTCTTTTTGCAACCAGAGGAATCGCCCCCTGCTGGCTGTTAGAAAGAATGCAAGTTTAAGGCACTTCAGCATCGGCTTCACTTTTCAAAGTTGCCTGTAAATTGAAACAAAACAAAACAAAAAAATGCAACAACACTACTTCATTAGGTTTAGGTAACAAAACTACTTTGTTAGGTTTAGTAAAAAAACATCATGGTTTGGCTTAAAATGACTATGTTACGTTATTAAGCTACGGACATAAATTAAAATAAGTCAACGTTGACTTGGTTTCACACAGGACAAGAACAGCGGTCTCCTGGGTGAAAGCCCTGTGTTTGTTTGACCCACCCACCACTCCTACCTTCTCCCTACGTGGACTTCCGCGGACCATCATTACAAACGTTTTTGTGACACGTCAAAAACACATTTGTGACAAAATACATTTCCCTCAAAACGTAATTCACAATGCAGTTTTGTTGTATGGGAACGTAATTTGTTTTGGAGACGAGGCTATTCCAAGCGTGTAGAAGAACCTCCGTTGGTGTTCGGGTGTATTCGCGCCTCCAAATTCAAGCTGCAACTTTAACGTAAAAACACGAAAGGCTCTCTCTAGAGTCAGTGTTTGGTTTGTCCGTTCGGGGCTACTGTAGAAACATGGCGGAGCAACATGGTGGACTCCGTGAAAGAGGACCCGCTCCCTATGTAGATATGAAAACACGAAACTAAGAATAGTTTCAGGTGATTATACACTTATGAAACCATAATAATGAGTATTCCATTTCTGCTAATAGATTCCCCTAAATCCTACACACTGGTCCTTTAAATATAAAGAAGGGTGAGCCAGTGAAAAGCTCGGAGCAAAAGCTAACATGGTTAAAACAAGTGAAATGGGACCTTGATCACGCACACATGATAGAAGTATGAAGGCTCAAAGTTCAGCTGAGAAGAAGCACGTTGCTCGAGGCTTTCTTCTGGATGTCAAACTGTAAATTCACTTTAACTCTACAGAAAAATTGACAGTCAACGTGGCCCGTTCTACCAGAGGACCCTCTTGGCTTTAAATTACAGTTCTCTTGTACCTCAGGGGTTGGAAGTGAAATTCTATCCAGATGCTATTTGCATTGATTCGAGAGGGTGTCTGTTTATGGGTGATTTTGTTCTCTGAGCTGGATGTGCTGCTGTAGTGGTTTCATTCATAAATGACAAATTGGCTCAGGAGAGGGACTTGTTAAAAGGTTTTATGCCACAGACATGCTGTTGGGGGTTGTGAACAGTCTTTACGTTCCTCTAGAATATCGACCATGTTGACATAAAATTTAATTTCATTGATTTTTACACTTTTAATGTTCCCATTGTCGTAGTTTTTTTTCTCATTAAATACTGTATGTGATCAAAGCCACCAGTTAAACTCACGTCTAACACCCTCTGAAGTCGGACGTGGAGACACACGACTCATGATTAGGAAACGGCAGCAATTCATTTTGAGGTTCTCGGACATTCCCAGTAAATAGGTTGCCAGTTTCTCGTCCCCAACGGAAGTTTGCAAGATGGTTTATCTTTTTGACTTTTTGCGCATTTTTAAAGAAGAATGGCTGACGTGAAAAAGCTGAATGTGGTGGTGTTTGACTTGTACTTAATCTGTAAGGGTAATCTAGGCAGCTGTGATGTTGTCATTAAAGTCAGTGGGTTTTAGTACCAGCAGACTGCATACAGTACATATAGTTTTATCAGACAATGGTTGTGACAAGTGCATTTGTTCTCTCTCTGAGAGTAGTAATGTTATCTCAGTAGTAAGCAAAGCCCAGTGAAAAATCATATATACTGAAGTGTATGAAAAGCCAGAAAAAGTAATGTTTGCTATCAACATATTGGAAAGTGCTTGGCTCCTGTATTTGTTTCATGGTGAAGAGTATATTTATTGGCCAGCAGTTGTCTCAATTGGTGCCTAGTTGAACATTCTTCTGTGAAAAACACGGAGACACTTGCTCGTTTGTCCTTCTCCCGACCCGACCCGCCTCGCCTACTGTCACACAACCCCACCCAAACCCCCAAACCCCCAGAGTACCAGTTCTGGTGCTTGCAAGGATGTTTACAATGTCTTCATTTTCTTTCTGTGTGAGCGATTCAGAACTCTTCACCCTCTCCTCCTTTCTCCCTCCCTTCAGGAGTTTGTGTAAAGTGTACATTACCATGGTTCTTTTTTATACAATACTCTGTAACTTGCCTTTGTAAATTTGGGCTGGAAAAAAATAAATCTTTTTATGAGACAATCTGTCCTGGGAACTGCTCAATGGATTCTACTCTGTGGGATTAAGATAATATAATACTGTTAAATTATTCTAATTTCAGCTACCGCTAAGCACTCCAGTATGTTTGTGCAGGTTTTATCTTCCTGATTTGTTCTCACCCTCAGTAGGCAGAATATGTTTGGCGTCATTGGACAAAAAATCCTTAATAACCTTTCAGCATATTGTAATTCAAGTGTTCTGAGAGAAAACTAGACTTCTGCACCTCCTCATGGCTCTGTTTTCAGGTTATAAATAATCTAGCCTTTGACGGCAGACTTTGACCAATCACAGGTCATTTCAGAGAGAGCGTTCCTATTGGCTGTTCATTCAACGGAAGCAGCTGTCAGTCACTCGTGAACTCCGACCAAATGGTCAAACTAGGCAGCGCTGATCAAATATGAACCAATATTCTGTAACTGTAATGCCTATCTCTCACATGAAATGTTTTCAGAAACATCTTGTAGTTTACTGTTTAGTTGTAAAATGAGAAAGTTTGCTCCGGCTGGTGGGCTGTGCTTGGTATTTCCTCAACAGATCTCAACATGGCTGCCGGGTCACAAACTTTCTAATTTTACAGCTAAACAGTACACTACAAGATGTTTCTGAAAACATTTCATGTGAGAGATAGGCATTACAGTAACAGAATATTGATTCATATTTGATCAGCGCTGCCTAGTTTGACCGTTTGATCGGAGTTTGCGAGTGATTGGCTCTGATTGGTTGTTTTCCTCCGGTGAATCTAGAAATCTTGCAGATGCCATTAGGAGCACCGGAGGACACAGAGGCACATGATTTTTTTCAGATGTCTCATGCGCTACTGTCAGGATATAGTGACCGTTTTATAAAATAACTTTTTTTAAATCATATTTGCTCCATTTCTACCAACTGCTGCTTTAAACCTGCTTTATAATAAATTAAAAAAGACATGAAGATCTATTTTTTTACATTATGGAAACTTTAAAGTTTTTAGTTTAAAGTCACCAGAAATAAGTGTCCAACATTGCTTTTTTATTAATATTCCTTTCCTGGAGTAGTCGAACATGATGATGCTGGAAATGCACTTTAAAATATGGAAACTGCAGTGTGGCGTTTGGCCACAGGAGAGCAGTGTCTCTAAAGAGGCCACACAGTCTCAGCTGGAAACTGCTGACTAACTTCCTGTAGCTGACTAGGTTTGATTTAACACAATATACATGCTGTTTAATTCAATATACAGTATATGCTGTTGTTGCTGTTAAGGAAACACTTGTGCATCTTTATGAAATGTAAGATGTTTTGAATGTTTCAGTTTGAGGCAGTGTGTAGTCCTGAATCAAAAGAAAGTAGAATTGACAACTTTTGATAATCAACTAATTTCTTAAAGTCCCCCTTTTCTCAAAACTGTGTGTTTTATTGTTGTTAACTTCACTGTGCAGAGTCTGTTTTCACATTCATCTGCTGAAGGAGGAACGTTTCTCTGTGCTCACCTTAAAGGTGCTCTGTGTCCTGTACACTAACATGTTTACATTCAGTGTTTCTCATCAAAACTCATTGTGTGTATCCTCGAGCTGAAGTGCATTTAATTCCTCATAAGATATTTGCAAAGTTGTTTTTAAAAAGTATTTTAAATCCAGCATTGTTTACATCCAGCTTGCAGTCTTCTTCCTGTCCTTTGGTGGTGCATTGCAGCATATCTTGGCGTGTTATCGCCACCTGTTGATCAGAGGAATAGCACACCGTAGCACTACTAGAGGTCAAAGACTCCACAGGGAGTTTAACAGTGGTGGAAAGTAACTAAGTACATTTACTCAAGTACTCTACTGAAGTACAATTTTGAGGTATTTGGACTTTAGTTGAGTATTTACATTTTCTGATGCTTTGTACATCTACTCCACTACATTTCAGAGGTAAATATTGTACTTTTAACTTCACTTATTTGATAACTTCAGCTACTTTCAATACTCAGGTTAATAAATAAATTATAATATTATTGTATATATCTCCCCTGGGATTATATATATAGCTCCACCTTTAGCAGCTGCAACATTAAAGTGATGAACACATGAATGCATCAGTAATTATAATCCAGTTGGATAATATATATTATTCTGCATAATGACTACTTTTACTTTCGGTATTTTAAGTATATTTTGATGTTAATACTTTTGTACTTTTACTCCGGTAAAAATTTAAATGCAGGACTTTTACTTGTAACAGAGTATTTCCACACTGTGGTATTACTACCACAGTACTTCTTCCATCACTGAACACGTATGTACTGTATCAGCAGGATTTTGTGCCAGTTCATATCAGGGAGAAGGAGTAGATGTAATATTAAGAATGTGTAAGTAGTTTATTGATTTTTTTGTGTCAGACAGATTATTATTCAGTATTTTTATATGTCTGGAGGGATATTTTAGTCAATAATCGTGCAAAAATGCTGAATATTTGCTGGCAATAGCTTCTCAAATATGAGGCTTTGCTGCTTTTTTCAGGTCGATACATCATTTTAAATTGAATATCTTTGAGTTTCGGACTGTTGATGAGACAAATTAAGCAATTTCAAGATCACTTTAAGGTCTGGAGAACTGCGGAGAGCATTTTCACTAATTTATGACTCTGTTTTTAGACTGAAGATTTGCCGCAGTAGATATCAAATGATCATTAGTTGCATTAGCTGTGTTCGACCAGCTGTCAAACAGTCATCAGTTATCGTACACACTGTAGAAACTTTATCTGCGTCTGCTGTGGCATCCACTCCCATCAGTCAGTCAGGGTATTTTTAACTGGCCCTAATGCTGGTGAACTGAGAGCACGCTCTGTGCATTAGCATAATGCAACATCAGTGACAGGGAGCGATTACGCTGGGGATGATTTTGTTGAGTGTAAATGTGAAATCTGATTATCCTCGATGGGAGGAGGAGGAGGAGGAGGAGGAGGGCCAGAGAGGGAAGGAGAGGGAGGGAGGGAGGTTGGCTGGAGGAGAGACTCAGAGCGAAGGAGGGGTTAAGATAGCAATGTGCTGAGCCAATGGCTTTTGCACAGAGCAGCTGGCTGGCATCAGGACAGGACAGGCCGCTCAGAGGAAGGATACCTCGAGGACGGCTCTTCTCCGCTCGCTGTAGGACGCCGAGGGTGACTTCCAGGAGGTGTTCATGGGATGCACTATCTACGCAGCCAGCCCTAAGGCCCTGCCCGCCGACGAGGCCCCAGGCCAGGACAGATACTACCAGCTCCCCCACTACCGCCACCCTCATGGTAACTGCAGTCAGAGGATAGCAGCCGGCAGAGCCAGGTCAGTCAGCACCACACACACACACACACACACACACACACACACACACACACACACACACACACACAGGAAGCACTCTGAGCGTTTGGCATGCTTGTCTTGAGTTACACTGACGAGGTGGATCCAGGTGATGCTCAGTTGATGGCCCTCGTTACATCTCAACCAATCACAGACGAGGACATGTTTGAACCGGGCCACTGGATGGGAAAGTAATTTTAATATCAGCAAGACGTCCCTTATCATTTGTTTTTGTTACATTGATTACATATATCTAGAAAACAAGACTTAAAATTTAAAAATAAATAAAATTAAAATATATTAATATTTAATTATATATAAATTATTAAATTATATGTAAATATAAATAAGATAATTATACAAGGATATATTTCACCCTGAAGTCAGCTAAATAAATGCAATAAATGTAATGTAATGTTACTCTGAAGTGATATCTACTGACTTTTTATTATTATTATTATTATTATTATTATTATTATTATTTTGCAGTAGCTGTTAGGACATCCAGCTTGAGTTTGCAATTTAAGTAATTTTTTATATTTTTTATTTTTGCTTCTGGGTATCAAATGGGTACATGCATATGGGGAAATGACAAATGAAAAACGCAAACCAAGTGAAGGGAATAAATCACTGCTAAGATGTGTGAGCATGCCAGCTAGCTGCATCTGCATATCTTCTTTGTCAGCAGTTTGGGATATTTTATCATGACTTTCCAGACTTCTTCTCTTTTACATATTATAAATAATATTTTTGCAGTTGGTTACACCTGCAGTTTGGACTGATTGGAACTCTGTTTAAAGAACTGTGACCTTATTTGATGCCATCTGCTGACCTCTCATCCAATATTTGGAGAAGATAAGAAGATAACAAACAGAGTCTAATGCTATTTACAGGTTTTTGTTACCAACATAATCTAGGATCCTTTGGTTTTATTTTAGGTGTCTATGTTGGTTGGGGTGGGCTTCTTTTATTTATTTATTTATTGTTCTTTCCTTCCCCTCTTTTCCTCTACTGTGTTAAGAGAATGGTGTCTGCATTAGTTTTGTATATTCACTATTTATCTTTATATTGCAGTTGTATATTCACAAATAATTCGTATATTCGCTAAACATTTGTGCATACTGACTGAACAGCAACAAAAAAAACCCCCACAAAGAATCAGAATCAATATCAGCTTTATTGGCCAATTATGTGAACAGATCCAAGAAATTTGACTTTTTGTTGCTCTCAATGTACTTACACCGAAAAAGACATACAGCTTAAAACAAGGACAACAAAGCTGAACAAGGTAAACAAACATATTTGACAGTGATGATATTTACATGTTAAAGGTGCTCAATACGAAAATCAGACCATTTCTATTGCCTCCGCACGGCTCTCAACATGGCGACGGCTGAGCAGGCAGCTAACGGTGCTAACAGCGATAACACTGCTAACAGCGATAACACTGCTAACGGTGTTAACCTGAGGGGGAACCGGAGGGTCGGTGCTACGTTTCCAGAGGGACGCAACGACGGTCGGAATGCGTTATCAGCTGTCGTATGAGCGCAGTGCAAAGAGGCACCCGTGAGCTACCCAGTGGGGTACGCTCACATGCACGCACATGCACTAAAAGGCACTGCATGGCCGGCCCCGGCTACGTAAACAAAGCACAGAGAAGCTGAGATTACAACACACACAGAGGGAGAGTGACTTCATTCTCTGCTCAGGTAGACATTACTCCTATATCTTTACATAGCAAATAGTCGTTTGCTGCTATATTAATGCTCTGGATATTGTATAGAGAACCTTTAAAAAACAGTGTATTTAAACTATAAAATATGCTTGTTTAAAATGGAGCAACTGTAACGTAACCTAACTTCCCCCCCGGGATCAATAAAGTATTTCTAATCCTGATTGTGATCTGATATAATTTACAGGAACATTGGATGTTAGTGTTACAGTTTGTGTTTCATAGCAGACAGATGCTGCTAATTGTCATTGTGAACTTAATACGACCCACTTTTGTAGCAGTGATGGGATTGTAATTAAGTTGCACAACAGTTTATACTCCTTAAGGGGGATAGAATATTTTTCCGGCATCATGTACATACTGAAGCTCATCCTGAGTATAACAGCCTCCCTGCCTTTTAACCTGAGAGCCTGAACTCTCTTTAACATGACTGGTTGGAAAGTGGCTCAGCGTATTTATGAATGCTTGAATGTTTGTAGCTGTGAGGAGAGGACAGACTCGTAGTACTCATACTGCAGAGAGGATGGACTCGTAGTACTCATACTGCAGAGAGGACGGACTCGTAGTACTCATACTGCAGAGAGGACAAACTCGTGGTACTCATACTGCAGAGAGGACGGACTCGTAGTACTCATACTGCAGAGGAAGGACTCGTAATACTCATACTGCAGAGAGGACAGACCCGTAGTACTCATACTGCAGAGAGGATGGACTCGTAGTACTCATACTGCAGAGAGGACGGACTCGTAGTACTCATACTGCAGAGAGGACAAACTCGTGGTACTCATACTGCAGAGAGGACGGACTCGCAGTACTCATACTGCAGAGAGGACAAACTCACGGTACTCATACTGCAGAGAGGACGGACTC
>CAKALU010057738.1:0-20084 GCA_916700995.1 Hozukius guyotensis
TACGGAGTTTTAATTGTGGATTATTACTATTATTTACTAATTACCACACGTTTCTGAACCTTTCTCTGTCTAAAATAAATATAAATTATATTTATCATGAAGTTAAATGGCCATTAAAAGGCAAACTCTATGCAGAAAGAAAGGGCTGACAGCAGCAGCAGAAACACAGCTGACAGGCAGCGGACACGCAGCCGACAGGCGTCTAGTGTGAACACCAGACTCCTGCATCACGCAGCCACCACGCGACGTAGACGCCACGCGAGCCTCATGCGGGCAGTGTGCCCACGGCTTAAGACCTACGTGGAAATATACCTCGAGAACTTAGTCCACACTAGTCCGTAGAGACCACCCCTAAGGGCTTGTGCCCTGTTGTCTCCAATATAGACCAGAAAGGGGTCCCAGATGTGAAGAAAAAACTTAAAAGGTTTTGAAGCTTATAAAGGAATAAGTTCCATAACACTCTGAATCCAATGTGAGACTGTAGGGACAGAGTCTGAAATCCACTGAGGAAGAACATTTCTTCTTGCACTAAAAAGAAGCATCTGAAGCAGCTTCATTGAAAAGGGGGCTAATGTTCAGTGCTGCTGGTTGTATTCCAAGAATACAGAAAATAGGTTTGAGGGACAATTTGTTCTCAATTTCCTGACATACTGTGACCCAGAAGTCATTAATAAGAGGGCATTCAAAAATACAGTGGTGGGCGATATATTCTAATGATGGAACTATATATATATATATATATATATTTCCATGATATTTATTAACATTGTTTTTAATTGTTAAAAACATAAATTATCATCAAAAATCCATTTCATTGTTTTCCTCAGAATTTGAATTGTTGACAGCTGTTGAAGCTCTCTGAAGCCTATAAACTATGAGATCTCTGTTATCATGTTATTTGTTTATATATATATATAATTTTATATTTTTTAACATTTTGTACTTGTGCCATACCAAAAGCAATGATGGGAAATAAAGCAGATAGAACCGGAGGAAAGAGATGGGGATTGTTGACGTTTATTATATAAATTGTTTCAGTCCAATTTATTACAGGCATAGTTATAAAAGGTGACATTAAAGCCAATACTGTGCAGCCAACAAGGTGCTGACAACCTCTTTCAAAACTTACTTTACACAACACTGCCCCCCTCTGGTTTTCCTTACCAACAACGCCAGCAGCACTGCAATAATGATTTACGAAACTGCATAATATTGATTAAAAAAGAAGAAGAAAAAAATGTGTTCATGTTTAATACAACAAAAATAAAACACTCATTTCCTTGTTCACATTGATTTATAGCTGTCTGGGCATGGTCATCTTGATTAATGTGTTTGCTTCAGATCATTCTATATATTGTTGTGGTTGATATAAGGATTGCCACCAGTTTAATCTTCTAATGCACATTGATTAACAATAGTGAAGAAAAGCATCAGTTTATGTATAGACAGTAAATATGAAGAACAAGCATTCATTTTGGTATCGAACAAAAATCGTGCTGCAACTTTGGTGTTTCCCATAAAAGTTAAAGTGAAATGTTTATATTCAGTATGATGACAACAGAGTCCTGAAACTGTCAAATTAAAAAGACACACGGTATTGTTTATAATAAAGCATTGACACGCAGAGCACCAGTGTGGACAGCTGCTATTACACATCAGCAAAACAAATGTGTTTTTTTGTCAGTGAGATTTAGAAATAATGTGGATAACAATGATAATTGCATTCAGTCACTAGAAAGCTAATTATCGTACACTAAAAGGACTTTTATACAAGTACTGTAGCGCTGCAAAACAATATGTATGACTGAAGCTAAACTTAACATATAGACAAAATACAGGTAATGCAGAGCCAAGTGTTCACACTGAGCGATTAACAATGTTGTTTATGTTCTTCTTCCTTATTCGAATCAACCTCTTCCCATGAGCTGCAACAGAACACAACAACAAAGTTATTTAATATTAATGTCGTGATTTTCTATTTAAGATTTTCTAAAAAAGATCACATCTCACAATGACAAACCTACAATATTATATTGTTTACAGATGGTACATTTTTTAAAACATGCATTTTGAAAATGATAAATCAAATAATCATACCCTTTCTTCTTCTAATGCACTTGGTAATACAGTCTTTCCGGTGTGTGAAGTTGTTCTCGTTTCCCCCGCAGCCGCTGAAGTGAAACATCTGGCATCTCTTGGTTTTGAGGTTGTATGCAAACCTCTTCTCTGCACCGTGACATGTTCCTTTGTCCACGGGACTGAAGCACAGCTCTGTAGGCTTCGAGTCTGTCAATCACAGGAAGACGATATAGAAACTTAAATTAGGGCTGCAACTGACAATCATTTTCTTTTTCAATCAGTCATGATGTATATGATCTTTCCAATCTTATATCATGATGCATTTGGATCATTTGGTGGTAGTTACACATTTCTCTGTGGTTTTGAGTCTCTTTGTAGTCATTTTGTTGCTCTTTGTAGTCATTTTGTCTGTCTTTGTGGTTGTTACACAACTCACAGTAGTCTTGTGTCTCTTTGTGGTCGTTAGGCCTCACTCTGGTTTTGTGTCTCTTTGTAGTCATTTTGTCTCTATTTGTAATTGTTTTTTTGTGGTTGTTTTGTACGTCTCTGTGGTTTTGTGTCTCTTTGTAGTCATTTTTTGTGACTCCATGTTGTTGTTTTGTGTGTCTTTGTTGTCGTTACATATCTCTTTGTGGTAATTTTGTTTTGGTAAATATGTTTTATTGTTTTTCAAAGATTTTATCTCACAAAAATAACAGATAAAAACATGTATAAGTCACAGAAAATAAATACCATTCATCAGATCTGTTGACAAAGTTAGGTCCACATTCCCTTCCCTATCCCCCTCCCTACCCAACCCCCCCACCCTTCTATCCATCCATAGGATCACAGGTTACAGAATACATTTAGGTGAATGAAAGAAAGATACTGTATATAATAAACAAAAGACAGGGGGGAAATAATTAGAAAAATAAATTATAAAAAGAGAAAAAGAAAATAAATAAATGAAAAAAGAAAAATAAGATAAAGAAAGAAAAAAAGAAAAAAAAAAGAAGGGAGGGAGGGGGGCTGCTGCTCACTACTGTAATATGACATTCATATTTTCCACCGTACTCCTCATCAAGGGGTTCCTGCAGAGAGTCATCCAAAAAGGGCCTCCATATCTTAACAAAGGTTTGAGAGGAACCTTTCAGCATGTATTTATTTGTTTCTAGTGTTAAGAAATACATGACCTCTTTGACCCAGTGAGAAAAGGATGGAAGAGTGCGTTATTTCCATTTTAAGAAAATCAACCGTCTCGCAAGGAGTGTAGTAAAACCAACGACCACACAGGCCTTACCTGGTAGGCGAGCACTGGATTCCTTTGGTGTTAAACCAAAGAGGGCACAAATTGGGTCCGGGTCGAATTGGGTTCCAAACATCTCGCTAAAAGCTTTAAAAATACTCATCCAGAAGGTGGAGAGATTCGAGCACAGCCAGAACATGTGCATTAAGTCTGCTGGTTGGCCTCTACATCGAGGGCATAGAGGTTCAATGTTTGGATAGATCTTTGCCAATCTTGCATTAGTAAAGTGAACTCTGTGTACGATCTTCAGTTGTATTAAGCCATGTCTAGCTGACGTAGATGATGTGTGTACCAAGTCCAAGACAGTGTCCCACTGGTCATCTGTTAAAACCACTCCAAGATCAGATTCCCAGGCCTTTTTTAAATGTTCAGTAGAGCGTGGATTGATGTTGTTAATGAGCTCATCAATCTGGGATATGAATCCTCTGCTATCTGGAGTCAGTTCAAGGAGGTGGTCGACATGCGATTTTATGGGTTCATCCAGAAATGAGTTAAATATTTTTCGTACAAAGCTCCTGATCTGTAAGTAACGAAAGAAATGGTTCTTGGGTAAGTCATAGATTTGGGATAATTGAAAGAAAGATGCAAAGGTGCCCTCCACGTATAGATTATTGATTGACCTAATTCCTTTATCAAACCATAATGTAAATGCAGGGTCTGTATAGGAAGGAATGAACATGTGATTCGACTCAATGGGGTAAAGGATAGAGGTTCCTTGCGGACCAAAATGCCTTCGAAACTGAGCCAATATTCGTGTAGAGTGATTAACTATTATGTTTGAACTCAAATTATTGCAAAGAAGGGGCAAGGCTGCACTGACCACTGAGCCCAAGTGGTGTTGGCATGATGAGAACTCCACCTGGACCCAGTCTGCCTTGGTTGGTTTGTCTTCGAACCAGTGAATTAACTTCTGAATGTTGAATGCCCAATAATATAAAAGGAAATTGGGCAATGCTAGTCCTCCTGAGCGCTTTGGTCTTTGGAGAAGGGTCTTGCTGATTCGACTAAGCTGCAAGGGGAGAGGAATAAAGCAGTTTGATCCAGGCAATGAATTTGTCTTTAAAGCCAAATTTGTGGAGAGCAAAGAAAAGGTATTTCCACTCGACTCGGTCAAAGGCCTTCTCAGCATCGAGCAAAATCACTGCCTCAGGGCACTTAGGCCGGGCCAAGTGGACAGCATTGAATATTTTTTGTCATGTTCTCTAAGAACTTTGCATCTATTTTGCAGTAAATGCCTCCCTCTAGTGGTCATCCATTATTCTGTTGTTTACCGCCGGCAATTGTTTTCATTGGTTGTTTTAGTCATGTGACTCAGCCAGGTCATAGTTCAGAGACGCTAATCAGGAAATGCTTCAGTTGTTACGTTATGTGCGGTCAGCTTGCAGCTCCTGCTACTTTATCCTTTCCCTCCTCTGTTTGAGCCCTGGGAAACTTCGCTTGTAAGTTATATATACGTTTATAGTTAATTATATAATACACAAGTGTCGTGTGATGTATTTAAGTTACAGTTAAATAATTTATACTTTTATACCTTTAGCTATTTACATGTAAACACTGCTAATGTTAATCTAGCCGTTAGCAGCCATGGTGTTTCCTTTTAATAGCTGTTTGAGAGCATTCCTGCTGCATTTATGCCAGTACTGTCTTTTTAGGCTGGTAAAGTTTATGTACAGCTATTTACATATAGTTTAAATGTGACATTTGTACGCTATAACTTTGTAGCTGTGATTTACATTATTTTATGTCTTTGTAAGTGTGCCTTTGTTAAAATAGCATGTAGTAATTGGTGCTATCTTTCTGTATCATTTCAGTTTTACAAAACCAAAAATCCTTTCATGAGAATGACGACAACAGTAAAGAGCATTCAACTTTACTCCAGCCTCTGACTTTCTCTTGAAGCCTGTTCGCTATCTGTTGATTTGTGTACAGACACACACACTGAGAACAGAATAGTTTTCTTAAATTTAAATAAGAGGGCCGGCCCTGGATAAAGCCCGTCTGGTCAGGCGAAACAATATCTGGAATAACACACTCCAGGCGCTTAGCTAAGACCTTGGATAACACTTTAAAATCTACATTTAGTAAAGTATCTGGATCTGTGTGATTGAGCAAGCAGTAGCTGCTTGACGGGCTTGCATTGCTAATAATCTACTCGCTTTATCTCCAAATTCATAGACCTTATGTCTGGATTTCAAGATGAAGCATGCTGCCTCATCAGTGGATAAAAGATTAAATTCAGTTTGTAGTCCTAAACGTTCCATATTGACAGGCACATTTTGAGTAAATATCTAGGATTTGTTGAGAAATATCATATCATTTGGATTGTTTTTCTCTCTTGACTGGGGAATAATTTTTCCTCGGAGGTACACTTTAAGAGTCTCCCATAATGTGGCTTGCGATATTTCTGGAGAGGCATTTGTCTCTGAAAAAAATTGTATTTAGGTTGAAATGAACTGAACAAACTTGTCGTCTGATAGTAGATGGTTGATCGATTTGGAAGTTCCAAACCGAATAAGATGGCACTATGATCAGAGATAACAATACTGGTGTATGAACACGTCTTAACCTTAGGCAACAGTCTATTATCGAGTAGGAAATAGTCTATGCGGGTATAGGTGCGATGCATGTTTGAGAAAAATGGATAGGCTCTGGTGTGGGGGGACTTAAACCTCCAAATGTCCGAAACACCGCCTTTGCTCATGAAATCATGTATAACTCCAGCTGACCTGGAGAGATTCTGGGGAGAGCTCGATGACCTATCCAAGGTGACATCTAGCACAAGATTGAAATCACTTCCTACTATGAGAAACCCCTTGTCAAGATTCGGTATTGTCAAAAATAATTTGTCAAAGAAATTACTGTCATCACAGTTAGAAGCATATAAATTCACTAAGATCACAGGTTTGGCAAAGAGTTGTCCGACAACAATAATGTACCGTCCACTGGGGTCACTAATGATCTCTTTAGAGTGGAAAGAAATGTTTTTGTTTATTAATATAGCCGTCCCTCTGGCTTTTGCATTAAATCTGGAATGGAACACCTGACCAACCCAGTTTTGTTTAAGATAAGCCACACTGTCATTAGGAAGGTGAGTTTCTTGTAAGAATGCCACGTCTACCTTCAGTTGTTGCAAGTGAGACATAACTCTTAGTCTCTTAACTGGATTATTGACCCCTTTTACATTCCACGATATAAACTTGGTGGAGTTATCGATCACCTTATTAGGTTGACCTACCATAACAGTCTAAGAATATTCAAATGTAGTAGCCAAAAGGTGATGTCCTGTTTGATATGTACAGCTGTAACAGCAGAGAGCAAAAGTGGGGAAAGAGGGAAGAAAAAAGAGAAAAGAGAGAGAAGAAAATAAAAAACAAAAAGTATAATCTTACCTACTGGACCTGTAAACCCTTTCCCTTGTAAAGTCATTCACTTTGTGCTTGGTTCTACCCTGCACTTCAAACTCTGTCTTTGTGAGATATTGACAAAATGGAAAAACAGATGAGCCTAAACTGGGAATACCACTACTTTCTAGGTGTCTAAACAATAATACAGTGACAACTATCCTCAACCAAACTCCATATGAGCAATCAACAGTTCTGTATGTCAGCAAAATAATAAAAGGAGAAAAAGTATGTATACAAATACATGTGCATGCCTCGTGAGAGGGGGAGAGAGAGAGAAAAGACAGCGGTAACGGGCTGAGGCGGATAAGATTAACGCCAGTTATCCTGCGTTGACAGAACAGGGATGCCCTATCCCTCAGGAAACTTTTATCAATGTAAAAACACAGTAAATGAAAAGTATTATGCCTCAAATACTCATGGTACACACACAACACCTGACTAGTCAGACCGTGTTCATCTATAGAACGTTTAACAAAAGGAAAAGCCGACAAGTAACAATATTCGGCAAATATTGATAAAACAGTCAGCGGGAGCTGGAACAAATATATAAACACACTCCGTGATAAACGGTTCATTACGTTAACTCTATTACGTCCTTATTTCCTGAGTAACTTATATATTATGAAATTAATAGTAACGTAAGGAAAGCATCTTTTAGTTTCAAGTGCTGATCAACTTAGTTATCCAGCAATTTGGATCACTCGCCGGCTGACAGTCCATAACCCAGGTTTAAAAAAGAAATGAAGGAAAAAAAAAGTGATGTCCCCGGGGTATTTCTTCATAGTTGCGGTTCGCGTCTTAATAATAATAATAATAATAATAATAATAAACTCAACTTATATAGCGCTTTTCAAGAGCTCAAAGACGCTTTACACAATAAGGGGGGAAACGGTGTGAGACAAACAGGAGACAAACGTCATCCCTGCTACACTCTATATACATGCTTTGCTTGAGACACATCGGCCGTGGTTATGCTCGTCTTTTCAAAGCGACTTCCTGGGGCTAGGAGTAGGCAGAGGAGAAAAGATGGGTCTTGAGGCGGGACTGGAATAGGATGAGGGAATCAGAGTCTCTAATGTGTTGTGGGAGGGAGTTCCAAAGCTTGGGAGCTGCCCTGGAGAATGCTCTGAGCCCAAAGCTGCGGAGGTTGGACTTGGGGGTGGAAAGTAGACCAGCTGAGGTGGATCTGAGGGACCGTGGGGGTTGGTAGGGGGAGAGGAGGTCAGACAGGTAGGGGGGAGCAAGTTGGTGGAGGGCTTTGTAGGTGAGGGTCAGGATTTTGTAGGTGATCCGGTGGGAGACAGGGAGCCAGTGGAGGTCTTTGAGGACTGGGGTGATGTGATGCCAGGATTTGGTGTGAGTGAGGAGTCGGGCAGCTGCGTTCTGGACCAGTTGGAGTTTGTTGATGGAGGTGGTGCTGATGCCGTAGAGGAGAGAGTTGCAGTAGTCAAGGCGGGAGCAGATGAAGGCGTGGATGAGCTTCTCGGCAGCGGGGGGGTGTGAGGGAGGGTCGGATCTTTGAAATATTGCGTAGGTGGAAGAAGGATATTTTGACAAGTTGGCGGATGTGGGGCTCAAGGGAGAGGGTGGGGTCAAGAATCACGCCAAGGTTGCGTGCCTGGGGGGAGGGGGAAACAGAGGTGCCATCAATGGTGAGTGTGAGATTGTTGGTTTTGGTGAGGGTGGATTTGGAGCCGATGAGGAGGAATTCTGTTTTGTGGCTGTTGAGTTTGAGAAAATTCTGTTGCATCCAGGTTTTAATAGCAGAGAGGCAGGAGCTATATAAAAATAAAATAATCAGGCTACTGGCTCCAAATGATCTGAGTCTGCGAAGAGAGTAAATGTGCTGCTGTATCTTCTTACAAGTAAATTCAATGTGAGGGGTCCATGATAGGGTGGAATCAGGTATTTGTATGAAGAGACCTGTTTAATTTCTACATTGTGGATTGTAACTGGAGGCAGCTGACAGTCAGAAGGAAGGCCAAAAATAATTTCTTCTGTCTTACTAGTGTTAATGATAAGAGAGTTCTTGTCACACCATTCAATCAGCCAGTCGACATTACACTGATGCAAACTGAGGTCATCGCTGTCAGTCAGCAGAGAAATTAAGGTGGAATCATCAGAGTACTTTAACAGAAATTGTTTGGGCACACTGGTGGTGCAATCAGCAGTTTACAAAGTAAATAATACAGGTGGACTAATGCATCCTTGAGGTGCTCCATCATTAGTCCTGATGGAGGAAGAGAGAGTGTCATTTATTTTTACACGCTGTATTCTGTTTGTAAGAAATTAGTTGTACCAATGAATGAGGTTTGGGTTGAACTGTAACTGAATCATTTTGGACAGAAGCACATCAGGCTGGATTGTGTTAAAAGCTGAGGAGAAATCCAGGAAAAGAACTCTGGCAAATCTTTTTGATTGGTCAAGGTGTTTGGAGAGAAGATGCACAAGAGTGACAACTGCATCCTCAGTGCTGCGGCCTTGCTTATAGGCACATTGGAAAGGATCCTGTGTATTACCTATTTCTTTGTTGAGATGACGGACCATAATCTTCTCAAGTGATTTCATGATAACAGATGTGAGTGCTATTGGCCGAAAATCATTATACTCCTTTGGACAGGGTTTTTTGGGGAGAGATTTAATATGTGATGTCTTCCAAGCAAGTGGAATGGTGTGAGTGTCAACAGAGAGTTGAAAGATGGGCTGCCAAATAGGGGCCAATTCCCTGGCAAAAGATTTCAAAACAAGAGCACTGCTCGAGGCTGGTGATAGGCTGGTAAAAGGCTGGTAGTAGGCTGGTAATAGGCTGGTTATAGGCTGGTAGTAGGCTGGTAGTAAGCTTGTAATAGGCTGGTGATAGGCTGATAGTAGGCTGGTAGTAGGCTGGTAATAGGCTGGTAATAGGCTGGTAATAGGCTGGTAGTATGCTGGTTAGAGGTTGGTGATAGGCTGGTAATTAGCTGGTTATAGGCTGGTGATAGGCTGGTAATAGGCTGGTAGTAGGATAGTAATAGGCTGGTTATAGGCTGGTAATATGCTGGTAGTAGGCTGGTAATAGGCTGGTTATAGGCTGGTAATAGGCTGGTAGTATGCTGGTAATAGGCTGATGATAGGCTGATAACAGGCTGGTAGTAGGCTGGTTATAGGCTGGTAATAGGCTGGTGATCGGCTGGTAATAGGCTGGTAGTAGGTTGGGAATAGGCTGGCAGTAGGCTGGTGATAAGCTGGTAATAGGCTGGTAATAGGCTGGTAGTAGGCTGGTTATAGGCTGGTAAGGCTGGTTATAGGCTGGTGATAGGCTGGTAATAGGCTGGTAGAAGGCTGGTAATAGGCTGGTAGAAGGCTGGTGATAAACTGGTAGTAGTCTGGTGATAAACTGGTAATTAGCTGGTAATAGGCTGGTGATAGGCTGGTGATAGGCTGGTGATAGGCTGGTAATAGGCTGGTGATAGGCTGGTAATAGGCTGGTAATAGGCTGGTAGAAGGCTGGTGATAAACTGGTAGTAGTCTGGTGATAAGCTGGTAGTAGGCTGTTAATAGGATAAGGAAAAGCTAAATCCAGTCAAACAAAATAAACTCTTGAACAGGCTGACCATGAGGTCATCATGGATTAGATAGCAAGAGTCTGAAACGGCACATGACCCCCTGTGATCTATAAAATGAGAGGTTTAGTTGACATTATAGGAACTACACACACATACAGTATACACAACCACACTCATACAGGATACACAAACACACACATACAGTATACACAACCACACTCATACAGGATACACAAACACACACATACAGGATACACAAACACACACATACAGTATACACAACCACACTCATACAGGATACACAAACACACACATACAGTACACACAAACATACTCATACAGTACACACAAACACACTCATACAGTACACACAAACACAATCATACAGTACACACAAACACACACATACAGTACACACAAACACACTCATACAGTACACACAAACACACACGTACAGTACACACAAACACACACATACAGTACACACAAACACACACATACAGTACACACAAACACACTCATACAGTACACACAAACACACACATACAGTATAAACAAACACACACATACAGTACACACAAACACAATCATACAGTACACACAAACACACACATACAGTATAAACAAACACACACATACAGTATAAACAAACACACTCATACAGTACACACAAACACACTCATACAGTACCCACAAACACACTCATACAGTACACACAAACACACTCATACAGTACCCACAAACACACTCATACAGTACACACAAACACACACATACAGTACACACAAACACACTCATACAGTACACACAAACACAATCATACAGTACACACAAACACACACATACAGTATAAACAAACACACTCATACAGTACACACAAACACACTCATACAGTACACACAAACACAATCATACAGTACACACAAACACACACATACAGTATAAACAAACACACTCATACAGTACACACAAACACACACATACAGTATTACACAAAGTATTCAGAGGACAGAGAGGGAGGACAGATTGGGTCAAGTGGCTATCAAAGTAACAGAAGGAAGAAAACAAGGAGGGAGAAAAGGAAACAAGAAGTGACAGAAGGAAAGAAGGAGGGAGGGAATGAAACAAGGAGGGATGGGAGTAAACAAAGACAGAAGAAGGACACAAGAAGAGAGGGAATGAAACAAGGAGGGAGGGGACTAAACAAAGAGGGAAGAAGGATACAAGGCAGTTGTCTCAATCACAGAATTCATTGATGGACATCAATTATATTATATAATAGATATACAGTATATTAGAGAGATCAAAGTATAAACTCTGATTTCTCTGCTTAGTCTAAAGTAGCCTCAGCAAAACTTCCTCTCTCTCCCTCTGTTCTCCTCATCTTCTCTCTTTTTTTCCCTCCATTACTTTTCTATTAGCATGCAGAGCTATTCCCCCAGAGTATACAGTGGATGCCTCAAACTGCTGGTGTAGAAGCTCACAGAGGGAGACGCTCACACCCTGATGATTCTGCAGATCTCCCTCTGCTGGTATAATAATCCTCCTCCAGCAGCAGCAGCCACGCTGTGATGTACCACGCAGCGAGTGTGTGTGCTCACCACGCCGATGTGTCTACTGTACATTATGACCACGCACCAAGTGTGTGTGCTCACCACGCTGATGTGTCGGCTGTACATTATGACCACGCAGCGAGTGTGTCTGCTCACCACGCTGATGTGTCGGCTGTACATTATGACCACGCAGCGAGTGTGTCTGCTCACCACGCTGATGTGTCGGCTGTACATTATGACCACGCAGCGAGTGTGTCTGCTCACCACGCTGATGTGTCGGCTGTACATTATGACCACGCAGCGAGTGTGTCTGCTCACCACGCTGAGGTGTCGGCTGTACATTATGACCACGCAGCGAGTGTGTCTGCTCACCACGCTGAGGTGTCGGCTGTACATTATGACCACGCAGCGAGTGTGTCTGCTCACCGTGCTGAGGTGTCCGAAGGACATTATATGGATTGACAGAGCGGGCGAGCAGCTTCGGCTTCAGCAGATAATCATTGTCACCTGAGGGAATGAAATGTGCTGCATTTTAAAGTCTAAACAGCAGAGCGTGAAGTACAACCCAAAAGGTACATTGTACATTATCTCATAAGAAGTTACCCATCAGGCACTGCTCCTCCTTGAAAGGTTGCTCCACCTAAATTATAAGAATGTATATTTGATCACTTTCCAGCGGTGGTATCCAGCCAGGTGCTTCTGGCTTTATTTGTGATTATTTGTGCTCCAATAGGAGTTAATTAAAAAACCTCAGCACTGTCCCCACTACTCTGGATAGTTCACCGTTCTCATTGGAACTACTTTCTACCAAAGAAATAGTCCCAGTGGGTATGAGGTGGGTTCATTATTCACAGTCACTGGGACACTAATTCTGAAAAGAGATATTGCTGTTGAATATTTTAAAAGTAATTCCTCACTGCTGTGAACAAGGAGTGTTGAAATCTCAGAGACGGATATCTCTAAACCTGTGTCTGTAAACAACATCTCCTCATACAGCGGTTTGTATCATATCTTACCAAAAGTTGTCATTTTTCATGCATTCTCTTTCGAATGTCCAGCAACACGCGACGCACGTCAATTTCATCTGGTTAAATGCATACACATTCATATACCCCGACCTCCACCCTACACGCCGTTTGTCGCTCTTTATACTTCCTGGTTCGCGATTACGTGGATTATATACAAAGTTTTTTTTTGGGTTATATATACTTTACAGTGCATTACTTTTCGTAGGTATAGCTAAGCTACGATGTATAAAAACAGCCTATGCTGAAACGTAAACTTTCTGCATGACTAGATGCTACTTTTTTTGCAGCCCTTTTGAACATTTCCTCCATGCGCTCTTTGAGACAGTAAGAATCAATGATGACAAGACGCAGACCAGTGGACTCATTAGTCAGAGCGATTTGCACATCACAGGTTATTTAGACATCCACAGAGCTAAAATGTTTACAATCTATGCAAACAGATTCATCCTCCTGGGCAGTGTCTGTGCAGTCGATTGCAACGATTGCATTAAGGGAGCTGCCACTGCTCCAAATTGCGTTTTGATGTTGGCCTGGTCGCCAGCTGCACAGGAGAAAATGATGTACCTTGTACTTAAATGAATTACGGCAGCCCACACTGTGGGCCTGACACAGCTCAGAGATGTCCCGACTTGTCTATGAAACACTCCTGTTGCCAGGAGCTCGAGAGCTGTGAAAACCTGGAGTCACTTTTCTCCTCAGTGTCTGCTATGTTGAAAAAGATCCCGGGTCAGCAAACACTTTCAACAGAAAAGCTCTTTGAAATCGGAAGTGGCACATAAGTCGAATTCGGCCTCGAAGGCTTGCCCTCACCTCAGTCTTTTGTTGGTCGATGTCCTCTAACGGCACCAAAGCAACTATTATAACACCAGGAATATCATTACACACACAGATTTGAGCTATTCTGATTCATGACAGCTGTAGCTCTCATTTCCCATCTAATATGTGTTATTCCACAAATTATTATTTACTCTCTTGATAGTAAAAAAGACTGAGTCCTTACAGGATGCATGCAGATGCTTATTTTCTTTCAAAATTGGTGGATAAAGAAGTGTTTTTCAAATGTGTTTAATGGAAAAAAGATTAAGCGTTTTCCAGCCATGATTTGCAGACTGTTACAATAAAATGACCCTCTATGTTCACAGGAATTTAACCATAAAAATAAGTAGAAACAGATGGTTTGTTCCCTCCCTGATTCATGGTTATTACCTTCATGGTTCACGATTAAATCCATCTGTTTCCAGACAAGAAATTACACCATTTCAGAAGCTGATGCTTGGAATGGTGATGGAACGATTTAAGAATTGTCTTCTTGTAATTATTGATGATGATTTCTCTGAGTTTTCTTGCGATGAACTGAAGGTATTATACTGATAATATGCCAGGAATATTGTGAAACAATGGCCATAATATTACCTCATAATTATTAGTATTTTGCTCTACTATTAGGCCACTATTCTTGTCTTTATAACTATGCTGTGACAGCCGTGTGTGTGTACCCATTTTCCTGAATGCGATATCTTAGTAAGGCCTTGAGGGAATTCCTTTAAATTTGGCACATATGTCCATTTGGATTGAAGGACGATCTGATTGGAGTTTTGTGGTCAAAGGTCAATGTGAAGTCATGTCCATCCCATTCTTGTGGGAAACATGTTTTTGGCCATAAATGAAGAATTCATGTGCTAATTATGACGTTTTGGACAGACATAGCTGTAAACTGTAACTTGACTGGTTGGCAGACGCACAAAACTGTGAGACGGTAATGCTAGTTCCTTCATAACATTCAAAGACACAAAAACGACCAAAAAGAGACAAAAAACAACTACAAAGAGACAAAAAACGACTACAAAGACACAAAAACGACCTAAAAGAGACACTAAACAACTACAGAGAGACACAAAACAACAACAAAGAGACGCAAAACAACTACAAAGAGAAGCAAAATTACTACAAACAGACACAAACAACCACAAAGAGATACAAAACGACCACAAAGACACGGAAAACAACTACAAAGAGACGCAAAATGACAACGAAGAGACGCAAAACAACTACAAAGAGAGACAAAACAACTACAAAGAGACGCAAAACAACTACAAAGAGACATAAACGACAACAAAGAGATGCAAAACGACAACAAAGAGACGCAAAACAACTACAGAGAGACACAAAACAACCGCAAAGAGACACAAAACGACAACAAAGAGATGCAAAACGACAACAAAGAGAAGCAAAACAACTAAAAAGAGAGACAAAACGGCCACAAACGGACACAAACGACTACAAAGAGACATAATATGACCACAGGGAGTCATGAAAATACCACAAAGAGACATAGAACAACGACAAAGGCTTTTTCTTTTAGTTTTGATAGCAGAGATGTGAGAGTAAATGAGGCAGAAAAGACATGTGATAAAGGTCCCTGGTCAGTGTCCACACGTCATTAGTTTTGAGAGACTACTACCCTGATCTTGAATTTCTAACCCTATTGTTACCTCATTGTAATGTCATTAGTGATATGTTCTCATATCTACCCTATGATTTCATATTTTTGCCCCATTATTATCCTATACATTTTCATTGTTTTTAGGATATTACCTGGTACAAATGAAGCAATGTCTTTGCATCAGTCTGTTTGGAATAATCAGAAGCTCTGGATTCAAAATGAAGCATGCCGCCTACAGAAATGTTCTCAACAAAATAATAAAAATGAAAGCCATTCATTCCATTTTACCCACTCACTCTCTCTAGGTGTGTCCATGCCTATCCCAGTGATCGGCCTCCACAACGAGGACAAGGTCTTCGTCAACGGCAGCTGTGTCCTCAACGAGGAGCGCTTCATGCTGATTGGCTCCTTCGTGGCCTTCTTCATCCCACTGGTCATCATGGTGGTGACGTACTGCCTCACCATACAGGTAGTCGTGCCTGCTGTGCCTTCCAAACTCTTTATGTCCTTGCTTCACAACCTCCTGCCGCTTTTAATTCATTCTTTTTCCCTTCCTCTCCTCTCCAGGTGCTCCAGAGGCAGGCCACTGTCTTCCTGTGCGAGTCAAAGACTTCCTCCCAGCAGCCTTTGCACACACCAGCAATGACAAATACGTTGCAGCCTCCACCTAGCACCTTCCACATCCCTCAGATCAACACACTTGCTCCTTCAGACTCACAAGGTATACACATTTGGTTTATTTTAACAGAAAAATCACACATACAAATAGTTTTAATCAAGGAATTTATTGAAAATATGTGAATTTATTCAAAGTCATAGACATCAACAATACCCATATGTTTTATTATTGTTAAATGGAGGATGAGAAAAGCTGTTGATTGTAGTTTTTATAACCCTTCTGATGTGCCATATGTTGGCATTTTGTATTGTTTTCCCATTCTGGAGTTTTTAATCACTCCATGAGCCTTAAAATCCCCAAATTAAACCAGGTAGAAGCACAAAACATTATTTTATGACCAACTGTTTATTGTCATTTTCAATACAAGTGGTACAATACAAATAGAAACAATACAATAAGTAGACAAGGAATGAGAATGTCATAAATTATATAATCACAAATTAAAATGAAATAATAAATAATAAAGATAACAATAGATCCTACCAACAACAAAATAAAAGGAAACATACATAAGGTCACACTGGCCGTAGTCATAAGTCCAAATTAGGGCTGTCAATCGTGTCAGTGTGTCAGTGTGCTGACTTGACTATGACTTGCCCCAAACTGCATGTGATTATCATAAAGTGGGCATGTCTGTAAAGGGGAGACTCGTGGGTACCCATAGAACTAATTTACATTCACATATCTGGAGATCAGAGGTCAAAGGCCCCTTTGAAGATATCCATGACAGTTTTTCCTCGCCAAAATTTTGCGTATGTTTGTAGTGTTATTTAACCTCCTTCATGACCAGTTAGTATGACATGGTTGGTACCGATGGATTCATTAGGTTTTTCCAGTTTCATATAATACCAGTATCTTCACGCTAGCTTTAAAACTGAGCCACTACAACCTCCGAAAGATTGATTGCGTTAATGAAATTAGTGGTGTTAAAACAATTTTGCGTTAACGCGTTATTATCGCGTTAACTTTGACAGCCCTAATTCAAATACATCAAGGTAATCTCAGATGGTTCAACATCTGACAGGGGTTAAGCTTATGGCCATTCACAAAGTCCAGGTATTTTCCCCACTTCTGAGCATACTTCTACACCTGGCTAATGAGATGGAGAGACAGTTTCTCATATGCTGCTACAGTCCCAAGTTGACCGAACTATACATTCACTGGGGGCAAATCCGCGGACTAAACTAGAATTGCCCTACCCAGCATAAGAGCTGTATGAATCCAATCTGCACCTGACGTGGGGAGATCATACAGTGGTAAGGGATCACCCAAAATGTACAAAGGAGAAAATGGAACATCCTCACCAATGACAGATTTTATATTTTCATGAATAGCTGACCAATAATCTTGCACTTTTGGGCAGGACCGCAGAAGGTTTATTAGAGTGCCCTCCAGGGCCGACTCTAGCCCTTTTGGTGCCCTAGGCAAAATCAGCCGATTAGACTGTTGTCAGGCTATTAAATAGGGTTTATCAGTCGCTATAAGCCCCATAGATGTAGGTCAGTAGGGGCCTACTATGCCTACTAGTAGGTTTTATCATCTATTCACATCGTAGATCACCAAAAGAAGGTATAAAAGAGCATGACAGCTACCTCTAGTGACCATAGTAATTATAACAGGAGCAGAAATGGGAGTCAGGCGCTGTAGAATAGACAGTGTTAAACTCCATATGGGATGGAAGTCGGGGATGAAGGATGAATGGATGGACACAAAACACAGGACTTTCACCTAGGAGTCCGAAATTTGCATCCCGTGTGAAACCAACAATATGTAGTTGTCTTTGTGTTCGTAGTTATTTTAAGCCAAAACACAATGTTTGTTACCTAAACCTAAAGAAGTTGTAGTTTTGTTGTCTAAACCTAAAGAAGTTTTAGTTTTGTTTCCTAAACCTAAAAAAGTTGTAGTTTTGATTCCTAAACCTAAAGAAGTTGTAGTTTTGTTGCCTAAACCTAAAGAAGTTGTAGTTTTATTGCCTAAACCTAAAGAAGTTGTAGTTTTTTTGCCTAAACCTCAAGAAATAGTTTTGTTTGTGTTCAAAACGTAACGTTTCATTCAGTTTTACATGTTAGAACATGTTGCTTTTAAGTTTCACTTTCACTTTTACAATGTAAAAGGCCGCTATGGCCAATGCCTTAAGCCATCCCTGGTGCCATCATTCTGGTTACATCTCCAGCACTCGCTCTGGACTCTCCCTTAGCTTAGCTCTGAACAACTTTGAAGGAGTCCACTTAAGTTTATTTATAATCTTAAACTGGACCAGTCCCTGGAAATTTTCTTTAAATTCCTTAGAATTCTATTCCACGGCTCAGAACATGACACATTTAAATCTATTCCCCACGCCGCTTTAAGATTAGATGACTTAGTATCTGAGTGATTCAGAAGCATGGAGTCATATGTTGAAGCCTCATGTCCTTTTCTAAATAAACCCAGAATAGAAGAGGGAATATGTTGCTGCATATTTTTATTTTTATTTTAATAATGAAAGATGAACATCATATCAGCTGGTTCAGCAGCAGTATGTTGTGGTTGTGGTGCTGAGCAGACAGCAGGCATCTGTCCCATCAGTGTGGGCAGCACATCCACGGCTCCTTCCTCATTCCAGCTTCTCCAGTAGACGTCCAATTGTGACCTGGCAGTCTTTACCAATTTTCCACATCTGGCATCCCAGACAGAGAAAAGTGTGAATGAAACATTCTCCACTCATTTAATCTTTTCATATGTCCTCCTCTCTACAAAATACCAGCAGCCTTGTTAACACAAAACCTGACATGCTTTCACTGGTTGTTGTCTGGGGGGAAATCTGCAGCAGTTTTCTTGGTAACTAAATTGAAAGGAGTCATGGTGATAATCAGATGTGGAATGTTGTAGCATCTCATAATTTAATAACTGCACATAGAGTAATGTAATGATTTAAATGTAATAACTGCACATAATGTAATAATCTAAATGTAATAAAAGCTCATAATGTAATAATCAACACATAATTTAATAAAACCTTGAGCGCATAACGCAATCAAAGTTTTGTGCATAATGTTGTTAATGTTATTAAATTATGAGAACATTATTACATTATAAACTAAGTTGAATAATGTAACAAATTCAGCTCATAGTGTAATATTTTCTTAAAGAGAGTACTGTCCTTGTCTTCTCAAAGCATAGGAACCCTCTAGTGGAGTCCTTCATTTAAAGTGACTGTCTGTGTGGTCTAGGGCGCTGGTTCTCAACCTGGGGGTCCCCACATCATTTCTTGGGGTCGTGAGATGGTTGTGAAGAAAAAAATAAAAGAACATATTAAAAATAGAACAACATGTTTAGTCTTTTAGCCTTGCACGTCCATGTTTAATCTTCGTGTTAAGACGACAGAAAATACCCTGTTAACACGTCCATGTTTAACGTCTTCGTGCACGAGACCCATTATGAGTCGCTACAGATGTAACTAAGTCTATTTACTAAAGTACTCTCCTGCCCAGTGGGCGGCTGTGGCTCAGAGGGTAGAGCAGGTTGTCCACCAATCGGAAGGTTCGATCCCCGGCTGCTCCGGGTCACATGTCGATGTGTCCTTGAGCAAGAAACTTAACCCCAAATTGCTCCTGAAGGCATAGCCATCGGTGTGTGAATGAGTATTTAGATCAGATCCTGATGGGCAAAGTTGGCACCTTAGCAGCCTCTGCCATCAGTGTATGAATGTGTGTGTGAATGCTGACATGGAGTGTAAAGCGCTTTGAGTGGTCGGAAGACTAGAAAAGCGCTATATAAATGCAAGTCCATTTACCCAGTGAAAACAAAGTATCTCCAAATTTGATCCATTTTGAATTTGAATTGTTCTGATAAGTATCCACCTTATTCCTAGCCCCCATGATGCCTTGTGTGAATTATTGGCGCAACTTCCGCCGCGTTGTGTCACTGAACCGGAAACGGCGTTTTCCACGGTAACGCTACACTAATCCTCTCTTCTAGAGCGATTGTATTAAAGGGACTATTTGTAACTTTCAGAAATGCTTGTTAACAGCGACACCTGTGGCCGTTAAGTCAACGAAAGTCAGCGTAGGGCTCGCGCTTGTGCTCGCT
>CAKALU010057739.1:0-18467 GCA_916700995.1 Hozukius guyotensis
CAACAACGTATAGGGAATGGGAACCGCAGAGGATTCTGGGGTGCACTGCCATTTTTGGAGAGCATACAGCATTAGACTGTCATTATCTGTCATATAAAGTACATACAAAAGCATCTGTACATACAAAAGACAAATGCCCATATAAAGAGAAGCTGACAGAGGCAAAGGTGTGACATATTACAAAATTGAAGTTAGTTTATGATATTGATCCTCACGAATTAGGAGGACCATGACAGCTTTCCACCCATTACAATCACTGATGTGTTTTGGCGTTAGTGAACACCTGTCAGCAGTTCAAAATACGTAAATCTTTGGAGGCCGATGTCCAGTTTATAAATGGGTAGGTATATGACCTTCAGATCTACAAGCCAAATGCCAACTACACAATCATTCAGACAAATATAAGCTAGCTAATATTATGTTAACTGAACAAAACGTCAGTTAATGCTGCATAATTATCTACCTTTATCTTGCAAATGAAACCCATAACGTTAGCCTACCTTTGTGTCTGACTGTATACTATGTATACTACAATTCAGCTCTCACTGTTTAGTGTTCTGTGTTAGTTCCGCAGTTCTTTTGACACTTGCAGTAAACAGCCAGCGGCTGCACGTGTCAATTTCTGCTCCAGTCTTTTCAAAATAAATCTACTTAGTTAGGTTTGGGAATAGATCAACTTGGTTAGGTTTAGGCAACAAAACAACTTAGTTAAGTTTAGGAAAAGATGGTGGTTTGGGTTAAAATAACTCCGGAAGCGCTGTAACTTAATTACGAAAGTTACGTGACAAATAAACCAACTTTGACTTCTGGTTTCACACGGGTACGAACACCAGTGTCCTGAGCAAAAGTCCAGCATTTTTTGACCCACCCATCCACCCCGACCTCCTCTCTATGTGGCGTACATCTCTCTTTATACTTTCCGGTTCACAATTATGTGGATTACATACGAATTGATTTTGTGCTGACCATCACAAAATCTTTTTTGTCTATGTACACGAATTAATACATTAAATTTCGTGAATATTTCACCTGAATTCCATCCATCATGTCCAGGATAGTGCCACTGTGACATGACAGTTAAGTTGGTGAGATAAAGCTATTTTTGGCTACTGGAATGACATTTCAGTTGAAGATGAGCTCGGTAAACATACTGCAAAACAAACCTGAAGAAGTTACAATCTGTTAAATTTTGCAACCTTGCACTTTCCAGCCCCAAACGACTGTTGGTGAATTTATGAGAGCCGCACGGAAATCATTCAACATAATTTAAACGGCACAGCCTTTGGGCCTTAATGTTTTTGTAGTGGCTGTTAGAGGCAGACATGAAGAGCAAAATATTTTTGTACAATGTTCAACCATAATTGGTGTGTCCTGCTCTCCCTGCTCTGAGCACTTCTTGCTGTATTTCAATTTATTACTTCCTGAGAGGTTTTCCTGTGACCAAACACTACACGCCATAAATTACACTTAACGAGGTTAATGTATGTCTCGGTATGTGGGCATGGTTGTTCCTCTCAGTTGCAGCATATTTATAGTTTTAGAGCACCATTTGCACATTTAATTGTTGCATTATGGCCTCTTCATAATATATTAATCATACATTTTATTTTTATAGCACCTTTCACATATACATGCAACGCAACTCAAAGTGCTTCACATCAAATTGTAAGGAAAAAAAAACAGTTAAACAAATAGGCAGCAGCTTTGAGTATAGAGGGAGAGACAGATGGCCAAGCCAGAGATTTAAGTCTTAGTATGCCTCCAATACAGCCTTAAATGTTGTATCGGGTATTGGCGAGTAAACGAGTCTGTGCACCGATCCGATATCACGTTATATCATTTATCAGCTCATTTACGCTACACAGCAGCAACAACAAGACGTGTCACTCAATACCCTATTTATACATCTTGCCCGATTGGTATGGTGCATGCGCATGATAAAGAAGCGAGATGGCTCACCGTTAGCTACTTCCATCATCAGCTCCAGAAAAAATGATTGCTGTGTACGAAATCGATGATGGAAGTAGACATCTTGCTTCCTTCTCATCTCTGTTGAGAGTTGAGTAGTGTAACGTTAGCGAGAGCTAGTAAACCAGTGAAATGCCGATGTGTTTTTAATGCACTGTCATCAGATTGGTACTCGGTATTGGCTGATACGCAAGATTAGGTTTTGGAATCAGTATCGGGAAGGAAAAAAGTGTATCGAAAAATCTCTACCAACAACCACAATTACAGTTTTGCACTCAATTTCAAACAGTTGTGCACATCCAAACTTTTTAAGGTAGTCTGTTAAACAATTTAAACTATTGGAGTCATCGGGCGCTAGCAATATATACAGTTGAGTGTCGTCTGCATAGTTGAAAACATACATTGTATTGTCAAGCGGAAGCATGTATAATAAAAAAAGGAGTAGACCAAGTAAGTAACCCTGTGGAACACCATATGAGTATTTGAAACATGCTCATCAATATTTACAAAAAAACTGTCGCCCTGTTGTTGTGTAGCATTTCGAGGGATCTATTCGCAGAAATGGAATATAATATTCAAAACTATGTTTTCATTAGTGTATAATCACCAGAAACTAAGAATCGTTATGTTTTCGTTAGCTTAGAATGAGTCCTTCATATATGAATAGGGAGCGGGTCCTCTTCACAGAGTTTGTCATGTTGCACCGCCATGTTTCAAACGAAACACTGGCTCTAGAGAGAGCCTTTCATGTTTTTACGTTACCTGAAGGCCACCGTAGTTCTCCGACTCGCTTGTGAAACTGGTAACTAGAGCCACAGAGTGCAAAACCGTGATACCGCCAGCCGCCGTCTGCTCCAAAAGTAGTGTTATTATGGTAAGGATGGCCTCTGAGCGAGGTGAACGGCGTTACCACGGTTTTGCACTCGGTGGCTCACGTTACTGCAGTCTTGGAAAGGGAGGAGTGAGCAGAAGGGTACTCAATTGGTTGCAATTGGCAACCACACCCCTAGATATCCCCAAATCCTACACACTGTACTTTAAATAGCTTTATATTAACACAACACATGGTTTGAAAAGACAGAAGTGGTTGCAAGTGTTGACCTGATTGGAAGTAGAACACTACACTCTTTCGTCTGTTTCTGAAACCTCTTTGCCATTAAAAACTCCTCGTGACCTTCAGTGTTGACCTGTTTGTTATGAATCTGTGCAACAGAAGCACTGTGCAAGCTACTTGCAGTATAGTTCTGTTGCCTATAACCTGACAGCGTAGATATGAGCCATCCATCAGCAGCCTCGGCCTCTGGGCAGTCCTGCCTAGCTCTGCTGAACGGAACCCTGCGAGCTGCAGCAGATGAGAAGAAAGCAAACTGTTGTTAGGCCGATGTCAGTTCTGTATCGGGAGGAAAAACTTCACTCCCTTGAGAGTTCTGGCCTGCATGTGTAATACAAGCCATTAATAATTTACACATCTTCTTTTCTTTCTTTTTTTACAGGGAGAAGGAAAATCAAACTTCTTTTTTTCTCCCCAGCCTGTGTTGACAGCAGAGAGGAGATGCGCTCCGTCAAGCTGATATTGGACCAGTACCTGAGCTTGAAATATAGTGATGTTAAAAGCTATTGATTTTACAGCATCATGCCTGACTTATTTCACCCAGGAGGTAGAGGATGAGGTCAAGACATACTACTGATGGTTTTATCTGGGGGGACTTTGCATAGATTTGAAGGAGGTGAAGGGAGAAACTAGTGTGAAAGCCTTTTTTCTTTCTCCAAATAAACAAACTTTGTCCACCACTGACAAAAAGGAGTAGAAAAATGTGAACTCGAGCAAATTCAGTCTGCTCCAGAGTAAATTATCTCTTCCTTGTGGTCATCAATTTATTTTACAAGTGCCCGTAAGTATACATCATACTTTGGGAAAAATGTGCCGGGCTCCTTCAGCAGTTTTTCAACTCATCTCTTCTTTTCATTACAAATCAAAATAATTGAAAAATAAGATTGCATTGCCCCCTACTTCTCAACACTTAGGCACTTGGTGTGGGACTTTCAGCAATGTCCTGATCGAAAATGGAGGAGGGGGATTAATGATTTCCTGCCTCCATTAATCTCTATCAAGCCGCGGCAGGCTTCTCAGCTGTCCCTAGATAGTAGTAAATCGTAAACAGGACAGCAGAGAACAGAGTCCTTCAGGTCCATTCACACCTCTATGCGAGGGTGCAGAGTGTATTAAATCACTGAAGTGTGAACTGTGCATTAAAGTGGTCAGGGGGTCCTCCTGGAATACAGAAATGATTGATAACTCTGACCATTTTGGTTGCACCAACAATAGAAAATAACTCCTTATATATAGTGTGTATATCATGCAAAGCAGTGTGACAACATCCTACAGAAGGAAAAACCATGAGTTGAAATGAAACAGTGACTATGAGGTTGAATAGATAGATATAAAACAGTAGATGCAACATTACGCCACCTATGGGCAGCAACTCAGCTGCCAAAAGGACCAAAGAGACAGCTGCTGTTACTTGTTTAAAACTGCACACCAAGCTGATCTAACAACGTGGAGGAAAACTCCAGCTGTGCCCTCGGGCTAATAGCTACCTTTTTTATTATTCAACTAATTTATTATTGATGAATTATGTTTCAAATAAATGGATGCTCTGTGCTAACATGAGGATGCCATAATTCAGAAAAGACTGAACTAGTGACCCTAGGATTTACAAGAGAAGATAAGATCAATAAATGATTGTAAATATTACCCCTCAGCATTTTATGTGAGGTATTGACGTGTGGTACGACTATTAGTTGGTGACCTGACATGCTTTCCTGTTGCAGAACAGCTCACATCTCGAAGTTGAAATGGTTTTAAGGTGCTTTTTCTGAGCCAGTCTGATCACCATGTTCTCAAAAATGGAAAGATAAGGTGAGTACAGCCTGACTCACACAACCTGCAGAGCTGTCTGGACTTATAGCATCTTGGATTTTAGTTGTATGGACTAGAGTTCAAAACCAAGCTGTGATATCGTATCTAAAAATGGCTTCTTGTACAAGAAGGTGAAAAACCTGTGTCTATACTCACCACACAAAACTCTATAAAAATGTACTGCAAGTAATAAACATGACAAAGTCCTCATGAGGTTTAGTGAAATTGCATGTTATTTAAATAATTCATTGCCCCAAGCAAAAACATTTATTGAATCTAATCTTGATTAGAGTCTCCTCCTCTCCATTAGGAGCTCAGTGTGATATTCAAAGAGGCATTACAGCTGTCCTTCAAGGAATAGATCACCTTGAGGAAGAGGCTATTGAAAAGAGAAAGATTGTGATTATGTGTCTGTATAGGCTACGGATACAGGGAGTGTCCATATAGACCTGTTCATTGCCATTCTGTTGCCAGGGCAACAGCTTTGGTCCAAGATGACTTCCTGTCAGCTACTGCATTATCAATTGTGTGTTTCTTGTCTTGTATGTTTGGTGTATGTTGTTTCATGTATAAATTCAAGATGCAAAAATCATTTTTCAATGTTTTTCTGTATACTATATTGTAATATAAAGTTGCGCTCGGCCCAACACATCACCGGGTGCGAGCTGCCCAGCCTGCAGGAGCTGTACACCCAGCGGTACCTCAGGAAGTCCCTGAGGATCATTAAGGACACCACACACCCCGACAACAACCTGTTCTCGCTCCTGCCCTTTGGTAGAAGATACAGGACCCCCAGGACTCTCACCAGCAGACTGAGGAACAGTTTTTACCTCCAGGCCATCAGACTCTTAAACAGATAAATCATACAGCACTCTATCCCTCACAAAAAGTGCAATAAACAAGTACAATACTTCAATCAATGCAATATGTGCAATATAAAAAAAAAATGCCTGTGCAATATTTTTATAGTATGCAACCTCTACTGCTCCCATATATATATATATATATATATATAAATATATTGCCTCTATAGTTATCATATACCAAGTACTTCCTTTATTATTATACTGTATATTTTTTGTAACTACACTATTATTTTTATTTTATTATTTTATTATTTTTTGCTACTTAATTTACTGTTTACTGAATGGAGCTTCCCAGCAAAAAGTATTTCACACCATTGTACTTGTATAACCGGTGTGACCATAAACATCTTGAATCTAGAATCTTGAATCTTGAATAATTAAACTTAAAATATGATCAATTAAACAACTAATAATACTGCATTAAAAAAAACATTGCAACAGGAAATACAAAGGGGCCCATTTACATGTTTATATTGTCAAGTTTTGGGTCAACTATTCATGAACAAAATCATGGAGTAACCAATAGCAGTAACTGAAGGGTCGCTAGGTTACGCGTTCGTTCTAAGCATATGATTTGTTGAGGAATGTGTCAATCACGCTGCACCTGCAGCTAAGTCCCGCCCCCTAGCTCTTGTGAGCCAATGGTAGGCCGCCCTGACAGCACGTTCACCTGTCTTCGATAAAAAACCGAAACCAATGCAATGTGAGAATAAGGAAATACGCCACAGCAGCAAGTCTAAACGACCGAAATTACCTGAATTATCATCGAAAAAGAGGAGACTTATTGAATGAGCAAGTGCTCCAGAAACAGAGGGATTCGTTGTTAAGATATATTGATCCCAGGAGTGTTAGTAAGGATGACTTCAAGTCCGTCTGGTACCAAAGAACCAAGAGAGAGAAGAGGCAGCAGGTGCGCTCTGACGTCACATGTGAAAAGGTAAGCTCACATTTATTTGCTTTTTATTTCATGTATGTTTGATGCACATGAGAAGGTTGTGCATAGGAGAGATTTGCACTGGTATTATTGGTATTATTTCGTTTGAAGAGCTATTTTATTTATTTGTTTTTATTTATTTACACATGTATAAAACTGAACAAAATCCAGTCAATGAAAAAAAACAAACAAGAAATGTGTCAGGAGAGGTCAAGAAGCCTTACAAGCTTATACAAAACATAAACAAACAGCAGGACAAGGACAACAGAGATGAAACAAATCAAACTTAAAATAGCTAGAAAAGAAAAACAGTATGACAATAAGTTCACTTTTTTTTGGTTTATTTACATTTACGAATGTGGAAATGGGCAAGAATTAAAATTAGATCAATAAGGAAAAATGCATTATTGTCTGTCACTGTGATCATAGCAACCAAATATAATATTTCTATAGTAAAATGCAAAATCTAAGAAAATGTTCTCAAGTATAAAACTATTACTTAAAGTGGCAGTATGCAGTATATTTTTTGCATCACTGGGCAAAAATTCCAATAATAACCTTTCAGCATATTGTAATTCAAGTGTTCTGAGAGATAACTAGACTTCTGCACCTCCTCATGGCTCTGTTTTCAGGATTTAAAAAATCTAGCCGGTGACGGGAGACTTTGACCAATCACAGGTCATTTCATTGAGAGAGCGTTCCTATTGGCTGTGCTTCGGTCATGTGACCGGAACTTGGCGTTCCTTCACCAGATTTCACAATGGCAGCGGTGTCACAAACCTTCTCATTTTACAGCTAAACCGTGCACTACAAGATGATTCTGAAAACATTTGAGGAGAGAAATAGGCATTAACGTAACATAATATTGATTCATATTTGATCAGCGCTGCCTAGTTTGACCGTTTGGTCGGAGTTTGCAAGTGATTGACAGCCGGCTCTCATAGACGGCAGATGGACAGCAGACCTCAGATCAGGTCTTACTGCTTGTTTTTTTAGGAGTACCGGAGGACACAGAGGAACATGATTTTTTTCAGGTTACCTGTTTCATGTACTACTGTCACAATAAAGTGACCGTTTTATAAAAATAACTTTTTTTAATCATATTTGCTCCAATCTCGCCTACTTCAGCTTCAATATCTTTCCACAGCTCATATGACGAGCTGAAATAAAATATTTGGAAAATAGCTATACATGTTGCTTTCATGACTTTGCTGTAAAGAATTTAGAACCAGGTTATTGGAGTTATTATGCTGAACTGTTTGGTGCATTATTTGTATATGGATAAGCAAAATGCCAGCATACTTTAACATTGTTGACACTGTGAGCATACTAGCGTTGCTATTTGCGTTATGTCCATGGAATATTACCGTTTTGTGTGTTGTTGCTGGTACGTTGCAAATAGAGGGGTGGCATAATTGTTTTTTGCCTGGAGCGGCAGAAGTGCATGCACCGGTGTTGTGCCGAGTACTGTTCCCCCTTGATATGTGTGGTTTCCCCCTATCTAAACCAGAACCAACCCTTATCCCTAACCCTAACTACCGGGGGAGCTATTATTTTAACAGGAGGGAAACACAACATATTCGACGGGGGAACAGACTTCAACACCTGCCCATCGTCCCCCTCCCGTTTTGAAGGAAGTGGTGTCATCACATTGTAATGGACTGAAAAAACATGTGGTAGATTTTTAGCACTTCCTTGAATTCAGGTTTTAAATAATTCAGAAGGCCAAAGTAGCTTCTACTTAGTACGACCAAGGTGAACCTAATAAAGTGGAGTTCACTGCAGTGTGAGAACCCTGAGTTATGGTCAAAGGTGAATTTCCTGCGGGATAAATATTAGCATATGTCCTCGTTGGAGTCTTTTGGAAGGGTAACATCAGTTGGCTGACCTGAGCAGTGTCGTCCTGTATATGTGGAGGCTGAAGGAGTGCAGTGCAAAAGGATGCTGAAAAAACATCATCTACAGTAAATCTTGCCTAAGCAAATAAATAGCGAGAAAAGTGTTCGCATAATACATCACAGCCTTCGCAACATATTGAATTAATGATACCTTGCCCAAAGCAGAGGATGTTTAGAGAGTTCTGTTCTCAACAATACTTGGACCACTTCGGTTTGACACGCTCATCTTTTCATCTCATTTGGTTGTCTTATCCTGGAGGCAGAGATCCTGCTTATTATTATTAAGAAAGAGAATGTCAAATAAAGCTCAGGTTATCAATGGTAGACAACTTATCATTGTGAGCAAAGTGCTCAGTAAAGAAATACCAAGGCCGCAGGATAATGAATTGGTCATCTTAAGAGAATTTAAACCTCTACGTCTCCCCAGTCTCTGCCTGCCAGTGTTTACCTCATTACATCTGTCTTCGGGGTCAAGGAAAGTTCAACCTTTCCCCTCATGCTAAAGCTTATTCTCTTCATTAGTAGTTAAGCCATTGAATTGTTATACCCTTTGGCTCCAACTGCACATATAATGTTCTTCAAAATGCACTGCCATCAATATTCCTCTCAGTGGGCCCCATTCAACAAAATCTTCCCAAGTCTTTTCTTACATTTGTTCTTAAGAAAGGTCCTAAGAAAAGTCTATGTCAGATTCACAGCGTGTTCTTAAACCGCAGAATTGTTCGTACCCGTGTTCTTATAATGATGAATCCTATTTCCTCGTAAATTGAAGCCGTGTGCCAGTTGATCCTAATTAGCATAGGTAAATGCTCTGCCAATCCCCATAAAACGGCATGAGACTGCAGGGCTGTGTGCACACACAGAGATTAAAAAGAGAGAATTAAGTCACGAATGGCCAAAGGAAAGTCTAAAGAGGGCGAAGCAAATGATGTTAAAATAGAAAGTGTATGAAAATGAATGTATTGTACAAAGCACAAAATAATCTTCTTTTTGACTGTATTCAGAGATTGTTAGAAATTAGAGAGAGCCAGTATGAATTTAGCCGTCAAAATGCTGTCGTGGTGTAGTGCAAGCCACTGGAAATAATGGGTTTCAGAGCGCAGTGGTGCCGTAGTCACGTTGCGTCTGAAAGGGCCTTCAGTCAGTGAGAGACGGAGAGAGAAATAGGCTTACTCAAGCAGGGGCAGAAAGTGAATGAATGAGCGAATGAATGAAAACTGATGATACCAGAGATTCACACAAGTTCACACCAGAGGGGCCAATTACTCTGCATTCGCTCCTAAGAATTAAAAGTCAAATTATCAAAGTATTTAACATAAAACTGCTGTTGCAGTGTACTTTATAATTGTAAATATTTTGTTATTTTCATTCTTTAAAAGTCACCAGAATTCAGATTCAGATTCAGACAACTTTATTTATCCCCAATGGGGCAATTCATTTGTAGCATTCCCAGTCCATACATCCATACATACAGTACAACAGACAACCAATAGTTAAGTCAAAGGAAACATATTAAAGGCATGGGGCAGTGGGAGGGACAAATTACAATAAGAACCATATAAATACATAGGAGTATAACGATAAAAGCCAATAAATAAAAACAATAAATAAGAACAACATCTTAAAAATTCCTCTAAATAAAATTTAACATTTAAAATGGGTATGGTCTGTGTGTTGGGTGTGGTCTCTCTGAATGCAGGAAACAACGTCTCCAGATCCCCCCTTTGGCTTATAAATCCTCCCTATTTTTGATGTCTCAAGGTTGGCAAGGATGACGAACATTTCAGCACTCAAATGTGCATAAGTGTGCTCTTGAGTGCGCTTAGATTCTGTTCTGACTTAAGAACAAATCCCAAATAAGAAAAAAATTGTGAATAATACAATCTTTGTTAAAACTGCATAAGTGGGTTTTAAGAAGAGAATGGTTTGTGAATGAGGCCCAATATTCCTCCTGTGTCCTTATAAACACAAAGCTCAGCTGTGTATACGAGTTGAGTATCAAGCCTAACAGCATCCAGAAATATCCACCATGTTAAACTTTTAGCCATTCACCACCTCACCAGTTTTTTTTTGCTAACCTAAACTGCAACGATGTGCTTTGTTTGACCATCAATAATAGGGATGAGTCGCCAAGAATAGCCTCCAGTGGGACAATAGTCTGCTACCAGCATCCGGAGGCAGAGCTCAATTATAGCAGGCTTTGTGTGAGTCCTATTCCCTGAGTCTGGTATTGTATTACTTCTTCTTACGTAGCAAAATGAATGATAAACCCATCTTATTTTGGACATCTGTGTCACTAATTTGTGCCTAGGGGTGCACAGGGTGATAACACCGGAACACAATGGGAGGCGAGAGAGAGCACATATTTGGCTCATCTGTGTAATTGTCACACTCGGTATAATGGAAGTTCTCCGCTATTGTGCCTCTTTGCTTACTTTGATGGAATTTTCTTTTCACTCTACGTCCTTTATCTTATAGGGGAACTGATGGCGTGATAGAGAGCTCAATTTTCCCCAGTAATCATATTATCATAACAGTTAATCAGTGGCAGCAGGGTGCATGTGTAAAGCTATTAGGCTGGTTTAGGTTTATTGGATGAGATTCAGCCTCTTGGAAATGGCTTATTTAAACTGCTGTGATGGGGCTACGATATGGTTATTTGCCGATCAAATATGCAGACTAACATACACTGAATAAAATTGTCTGAAAATAGTAAAGCACAGTGTATCAACATGTAGCCAGTGGAGTGGATTGCATGTTTTTTGGAGGAGGATTCAGCAGGATTCAGTGGTGAAAAGTATATTTACTCAACTACTGTACTTAAAGTGGCTATAATTGATACTTTTATAATAACAATGTATCAAGTGACAATATGAAAACAATGTGATGATGTAATAATACTAATTCTAATTTATATAACACACTTTAAAATTCACACAAAGGATAAAACAATCACAATACAATGTTAAGACAATTTACACAAGAAACATGCGATAAAAAGCGTCAAAATAGGACGAATAAAATTATAGACAAATTATTACCTGACATAAGTTAAAAGCAACTAAAAGTTCAATAAAATTATAGTAATTATAAAACGTTAGGCGAAAGCTAAAAGGAACAGGTGAGTTTTAAGATTAGATTTAAAAACAGCAAGTGAGTCTGATGTCCTGATTGTTCCTTGGAGCTGGTTCCACAGTAGAAGTTGCCACTGGTAGTGATGAACCTACAGAGAATCATCGCCTGAATCTGCAGCTCCTCTCGACTTTACTCAATTTTACTTTTCTGAATTAAGATTTGAATGTAGGGCTTTTTACTTGTAATGGAGTCATTTTATTCTCGGGTTAGGCCGGTGTAAAAATGCTCAAACCAGTTTGATATTTAACCAAAACACCGAACCGTACTGTTATACTGAATTTCACCACTAGGTGTCGCACTTGACTCAGCAGCCGTTCCACCAAAACTAAAATGAGAATAGCTGGTCCACCTTAAAGTTGAAGTAGGCGAGATTTTAAAACACAGTCGTTATATCGTGATAATAGTACATGAAACAAGTGCTCCTAACGGCATCTGCAAGATTTCACAGACCGGAGGAAAACAAGCAGTAAGAGCTGATCTGAGGTCTGCTGTCTGTCTGTGAGAGCCGGCTGTCAATCACTTGCGAACTCCGACCAAACGGTCAAACTAGGCAGCGCTTATCAAATATGAATCAATATTCTGTTACTGTAATACTTATTTCTCTCCTCAAATGTTTTCAGAATCATCTTGTAGTGCACGGTTTAGCTGTAAAATGAGAAAGTTTGTGACGCCGCCGCCATTGTGAAATCTGTTAAAGGAACGCCAAAAGGAACGCTCTCTCAATGAAATGACCTGTGATTGGTCAAAGTCTCCCATCACGGGCTAGCTATAAGTACGTTTGTTCAAACCTGGCATTAGAATGCGTCCCCACATGCGCCCTAATCGGGCTGTGTAGCTGCTCTTACCTGTTAACACAGACACCGAAATAAAAAACAACAACAGGTTCCGCAGCACAGGTTGCTGATGTCGGCTACTTTTTAATTTGGCAGAACATGTCATAAAAGTTTACATAAAATCAAACCGGTGTAAGCTCGTACACCGGACCGGACCGGACCGGACCAGCAAAACAGGAAATCGACCCAACTCTATTCTATACTGTCTATTGCTACTTTAACTTAAAGCAGGGATCTAAATAAGTCCTCACCACTGGATCCGTATGTGTTTTTCTTTGTGGCACAGTCATTTTATGTGCTTGAGGCCAGTGCTGCAAATATGAAATATCTCTAGAAATCCGTATAATGTTCGTCTGAGTCAGCATTGCACCACATTTTCTGATGTTTCCCTCTAATCAGAAGAACTTTATGTGAGATCTGCATACACAAACAGCCGGCGCCGGCTGTATTTCTCATGCATGGAAGCTGTCCTCTCCTCAAATCCCACACATGGAAAAATTTCAAATGAGGTGGAGGAACTGTTTCCTATTCATGCTGTCATATACTTTATGTAGGTCTACCGGTATTCAATATTTTACACATCTCAACAAGTTGCCATTTATCATCAGGTACAGTATGTGTCTTTTTTTCCGCTGAGCTGACTAGTTGACAAGCACAGGATACGAGCCTCGTAAAGAAAGCATCAATCATGCAAATCCTCTCCGGGGACCAGCCTGTCTCTTAGCACACTCTGCTCACTCGCCATAATCAATAACCGACCAATGAGCGCCGCATCCAGTGACAGAAATCTGACTGCTTTTTTTTTTTATGTGAGTGTTATGGCAGCATCATGCTGACATTTTCTCTCGCATCAGCATCCATTTTTAATCATGGTATCTGGCCTCGCTGCTGCTCATCAAGTGCATCAGCCTCCTGTCAGAGTTTGGACTTGCAGAGAGGGATGAGAGCTCTTACTGCTGCTATGTGGAAATAGATGTGCTGGTACAACTGCCTACCTCTCCTGGACCATCTGTGGAGTGGCAGTGCTGGGTGACTGTTACGTAAGGCATTCACAACAGGCCCTTTCTTTCCCACGTTATGCTAACGAGTCCTTCAAATAATTTGAATTTCTGTCTCTGAAATGACTGTAACTGTGTTTTGTTATTCAGTGTCTTCCGGCTCAAACTGCTTTCCTTTTTGGTTGGTGTCTTAGCTGTGGCAGATTTTTCATACAGTAGGTTCAGTTTTACCACAAATTGCTTTCTCTGTCGTACAGCAGCAAGGTATTTTTACTTTATTTTTCTGCAATTCCTTCACAGCAAATATGAAATATCACAGTAATTGCATTTAAATCAATTGCTAAACTAGCATCAAGATCATAGACTGTACATAAGACGTCACCCATTGGTTTGTGAACTGCCGCTTTGAAGCCTCGAGTTTGGCATTTTGGCCGTTGCCATCTTGTTTTTTTGCAACCAGATGTGACATGAGTGGGTGGAGCTAAGTACAACTGAACGCTGAATAAGACATTATTACATGACCAAAATGTTAAAATTAACTTTCATAAAGTGAAAACACACTGTGAAAGGGTTTAAGTTGTAAGACTAACAAATCCCAGACTGGACAACGCCGTGGTAGCGACCTGTCAATCACAAGGTAGCCACGCCCTAAAGCGTCCCCTGCTTTACGGTCTATTTGACTCTAAATGGGACCATAATTTACTAAATGAACATCATGCTGTATTGAAGAAGACTTGAAACTAGCGATAGAGAACATAAACTCATGTTTACAATGTTTACTGAGGTAATAAATCAAGTGAGAAGTAGGCTCATTTTCTCATACACTTCTATGTAATCAGACTACAACCAGAGGAGTCGCCCTCTGCTGGCTGTTAGAAAGAATGCAAATTTAAGGCACTTCAGCATTGGCTTCACTTTTCAGATCTGAAAGTTGCCCACCGATTAAGATACAATTCACAATTTTGAGTTTTTTGTGGTCTGTGACATAATAAATTTAAACAATAGTGCTGTGTAGCAGGTGTTTGATAATTTCAAGCTCAATTGAGAGTTCTATACAGGATAATGGAAAGCCATATTGTTACATGTTGGGGAATTTACTGATAGGGCCAGTAGCATTTAGAGGGATCTACTAGCAGAAATGGAATATTTTACTAATAAATAGGATTTCTTTAGTGTATAATGACCTCAAAATTGGCATCGTTGTGTTTTCGTTATCTTAGAATGAGCCCTTCATATCTACATAGGGAGCAGGTCCTCTTCAGAGAGTCCGCCATGTTGCACCGCCATGTTTCTACAGTAGCCCAGAATGGACAAACGAAACACTTACTCTAGATAGGGACATTCATGTTTTTGTGTCGGCCACCGAAGTTCTCCTGCACGCTTGGCATGCGGAAGACGTTTCAGTTGGTTGCAACCTGAAATAACTTATTTTGAAGTTGATATGGTGTGTGTAGTAATAGGGGTGGGAATCACCAGAGTCCCCTTGATACAATATTATCACGATACTTAAGTCACGATACGATCTTATTGTGATTTTAAACATTTTGCGATAATATACAGTTTTCACTCTGTTCTTATTTTGAGTTTTCATTCACATATCTTGAGGTCAGAGGTCAAGGGACCCCTTTGAAAATGGCCATGCCAGTCTTTCCTCGCCAAAATTTAGTGTAAGTTTGGAATGTTATTTATCGTTCTTCCCGACATGCTAACATGACATTGTAATACCAATACCAATTGATTTCTTAGGTTTTATAGTTTCATATGATACCAGAATTTTCAGGACAGAATAGCGGCTGGGCCCGCCATTCATTTTGCAGTGTTTTGTTAAAATATCGCGATACTATGCTTTATCGATTTTTTCCCCCACCTCTATGTAGTAAGTAAGAAAGTAAGTTCAACATTCTTTCCTTTTAACTCTGTTTTTGGTCTCTACCAACTCCTGAGGGAAATATCTGACTTTATAGCTGCTAAATGCTCCACTATGATCACCAGCTAGTTGCTAACTTTGTCTGTCTGCCGTTTGGTGCTCTACAAGCGACCACTGTAGTGTACAAGTAGTCATGTGATCCATTGTTAATATGAAAATATTGACTATTGCCACAGTAGTACATTGCTTTGCTCCCGTGCCGGTACTCCTGTCTGTTCCTCCAAACTGGGGGCGCGCCGACTGCCGTCTATAAGTACCTCATACATCCCCACTTCAAAACACCCGAACTATCCCTTTAAATCTTCAGATTTTCAAATATGGCCAATACAAATGTTAGGAATTACTTTTTTAAAAAGCCAGAGCTATATATACATGTTCCCCTAAGAATAAGACCAGATGAGTCATGGATCAAACAGACACATTTAGACAAATCCTCAGCTATTACCATTAGAATAACCATGAGTAAACCCACTGAATAACTAACAACTGTTGTCTTCTTTGCTTAAATCTGGTACAAAAGAGACCGCGTCTGAAACCTAGATTAGGAGGAATGATGGGGGATTTTTATTTGGCTGCGGATGCCGAGCGCCCAGCGACTCATCCTTTTGTGATGATTGACAGGAGGGTTTTCAGTGGGAGATAAGAGGTGAGACTGTGTGAAGCAAGGTGTCAGCGGAGCTGGAACGTTAAGTCCAACAGAGACGACAGAGGCGGCGCTGCCAATGCAGCACCCACAGGAAAATGCAGCTGGAGTGTCTGTCTGTCCTGCTGTGCAGTTAAATAGGTGATATTCATCACCAATTAATGTGAAACCATCTGGTGTCATCTGTAGCTTTAAGTTAATGCCGGGTGACTGTAAGAAAGGTTTGGTTCATGTGGTCAGTGACGAAGTTTTGAGCTGCATTTTGTTTAGAGAACTGTACCTACAAGACACAGGACATGTATGTTGCTGACCCTTCCTTTGATATTGTGAAATTTATGTTTTTGACAATCCACTTTCCCTCATCCTGCCTTCTCTAATAGGGCTGTGTATTGGCAAGAATCTGGCGATACAATACGTATCATGATACAGGGGTAGCGATTCAATATATTGCGAAAAATTGCGATACTGTAAGTAAGGCGGTGTATTGCGATTGTTTTCAAATCTAATTTTAGGAAGACTGTCATAGTATAAAGACACACCATATGTATAAAATCTGAGTAAATAAAAGTCACTATGTGAAATGGCTACTATTTGGACTAACATCATTACACATGAATACAATTGGACTCATTGGATCCACAAGAGTCTCAGCTTTCCAGTGATACCCAATTTATGCAATTCAAAGACTGTTTAGGGACCCCAGTATGCAGAAATATTCAAACACATTTGTACTGCATGCAGAAAACTGCAGGGGTCTTGCCCAAAACTGCATGGAATTAGCATAAATTGGGCATGACTGTAAAGGGGAGACTAGTGGGTACTCATATTGAACCCATTTTCATTCACAGATCTTGAGGTCAGAGGTCTTCGGGACCCCTTTGAAAATGGCCATGCCAGTTTTTCCTTGCCAAAATTTAGCGTATTTTAGAGATTTTTAAGAGGTAACTTAAAAATCGATACAGCGTTTTAGAGAATCAATACAGTATCGCAAAACATAATATTGTGATACTCGTGTAACAATATTTTCTTACACCCCTATCCTCTAGTTTGGCTTCTGTTCATGATACCCAGAATACCTTTTAACAACCACCAGACATGAGCTTGTTGTATTATATTTGTTCATTTATATTTGAAGGTGGAAAGACTGTAAGGTGACAGTGAATGATTGCAACTAAAAGATAAAATTCTGAGTCTCTGGTGGGTGAGTTGTTACCTCTGTCTCTACAACAATGATGTGTCCACACCGCCGATAGTAAGCCTAGAAAGAAGCCATCACTCTCTGATTCTCTACGGCTGACAACATCTGACATTTACTGTTGATGTTTAAGGTAGCATTTTTTTTTTCTGTTGTCAGATTTTATCGTACCTCAGCTGGGAATATGTGGACCTGACAGCACGTCATCTACATTTGGCCAGCTATATGGTATAGTAAAAAATACACCACCAAGCAAAAATTTACATTTTGTTTTACGTCATTTGTTCAGCCTGACATTGTGTTTATGTTCTGTATGTTCAATGGCAAGTGATGTATCCATCCTGTCGACGTAGTTTTCAGTTGACGCTGAAGCTGCTGTAGCGGCTGTTAGAAGCAGTTGATCAAAGCGTCTTTCTTGAAGTATTGATTAGAGAAATATGTAAATGTATGAGTTGTCATTTCTTCAAATCGACTTCTTCAAATCGGTAACTAGCTAGCTATGTAGGAAGATGACTTCCCCATTCTTAATCCATCTTTTAATTGCTTTTTTAAAGGGGACCTATTATGCTTTTGTGCTTTTTCCTTTTCTTTTGGTGTGTTATATAGTTTTTTGTGCTTGTAAAAGGTCTGCAAAGTTAGAAAATTCCTCTCCCCCACAGAAACACTGCTCCAAAAACGCCTCACTTGAAGTTCTGCTTTTTCTTCCGTAACATGGTGATGTCACCAATTAATACATTGCATAACGACTAGTTTGGCATGCCTTCAAACAAAGATAGTTAGAGCGGAGCTGGAGCGCAGTCCGAAGAGTTTGGTTTGGTTGACCAATCACAACAGAGTGGGCCAGCTGACCAATCAGAGCAGACTGGGTTTTTCGTGGAGGCGGGGCATGAGGTCAAACAGAGCGTTTCAGACAGAGGGTAAAAAGAGGTGCTGCAGCACAGACAGTATGAGGAAAATATAGTGTTTTTTGAACATTAAATCTTGTAAACATGTTCTAGTAGAAACCAAAATAGCGATGATGTCACCAGGGTCATTTCTCAGCTTGGACTTGGATGCTAGCAGAACAGCCCGGTCGCACGAAAAGGCATGTGAATGACATTATAATGCGCAACGCAAAAGCGTGTAATAAGAACGCCATCATTGCTTTAGA